>CAMOHE010053307.1:0-96718 GCA_946598075.1 Artocarpus hirsutus | reverse complement strand
GCCTCAAATGTAGTACCGGTGGAATGTACCATAACACTTTCCTTGGCACTCCATTCTTGCCGTCTTTTGGCTCCTTTCCTTTTTTCCACCTTGCTTGTTGACAAACTGGACAATAATTCTTGTCCTCATATTCATGCCTATAGAGAACACAATCATTTTCACATGCATGAATTTTCTCATAATCCATTCCCAAACTGCTCAAAGTCTTCTTAGCCTTATACATACTACTTGGTAACTTATTACCCTCTGGAAGATACCACGAGAATTTTTGGAGAAAACCGTCGTAGTATCTCAGACATACCATGACAATTTTCTCTAAAAATCGTCGTTGTATCTATGCATACCACGACGGTTTTTGGAATACCACGATGGTTTTCTCCAAAAACCGTCGTGGTATGCATAGATACCACGACGGTTTTTAGAGAAAACCGTCGTGGTATCTTAGACATACTACGACATTTTTCTCCAAAAACCGTCATGGTATCTTTCCCCTATACCACGACGGTCTTCGTTTTCATGGGCGAACTTGTCGTGCATTTTTGCCCTTACCACGACGGTTTTTAGGAAACAGTCGTGAAATAAAGGCCATGTAATCAATATTTTCTTGTAGTGGAGATTTGGTAAATGGATGTCAAGACGGCCTTTCTAAATGGCTATCTTGATGAGTCCATTTGTATGGAACAACCAAATGGGTTCAAGGCTAAGGGTCAAGAGGGTAAGGTTTGTAAGCTGTTAAAGTCAATTTATGGACTTAAGTAGGCTTCTCGTTCTTGGAACATAAGATTTGATTAAGTGATCAAGACTTATGGGTTCTCACAAACTGTGGATGAGCCATGTGTTTACAAGCACATTAAGGATGGAAAGGTGGTTTTTCTACTACTCTATGTAGATGACATTTTGCTACTTGGCAATGACGTTAGGGCATTGTCATTGATCAAATTTTGGTTGGCCAAGTAGTTTGACATGAAGGACTTGGGTGAGGCTAATTTTGTTCTTGGTATCCAAATTTTTTGACATAGGAAAAACAAAATGATAGCTTTGTCCTAGGCTAGCCATATAGATAAGATTCTCAAGAGGTTTGCAATGCAGGATTCCAAGAAGGTGGGCAACCATCTAGATCTAGAATTACTCTTTCTAAGAAAGACTCTCCAAAGTCCGACGAAGAAAGAGAATACATGAAGAAGGTTCCTTATGCTTCGGCAGTGGGTAGTCTCATGTATGCTATACTTTGCACACGACCAGATATTTGTTATGCGGTTAGGATTATAAGTCAATTTTAGGTGGATCCAGGACCAAACCATTGGGTTGCAGTCAAGCATATTTTCAAGTACCAGAAAAGACTCGAGGGTATATGCTTGTGTATTCCGGTGAGGACTTAACTCCTTTAGGATACATTGATTCGGATTTCCAATCTTGCCTAGATCCTAGGAGATCGACTTTGGGTTTTGTGTTTATTCAGGGCGACAGTGCCATTAGTTGGAGAAGTGTGAAGCAAGATTGCACTTTGGATTTAACGATGGAGGCTGAGTATACGGCAGCTAGTGACGCTTTGAAAGAAGCAGTGTGGCTCACAAGTTCCTTAGGGATCTAGAAGTAGTTCCTGGTATGTATAAGATGGTATCACTATATTGTGATAACAGTGCGACGCTAGCTAATTGTCACAAGCTTACTTTCTCCAAAGGTACTCGTGCGGCCTTAGCACTGTCCCGATGCTAAGTCAGCTTAACTTACTCACGCACTAGCCTAGAACACACAGGAACACAAGAGAGAAGAAGGAGAACTCTGAAAGGAATGCTGTATTAAGCTAAGTGAACTTTACAAGGCTTTCATTCTTAGATCTCTTGAATTCCTTGGATTTCTTGGATGGATTACAAATGACAGGGTTAGTCCTATTTATAGGCATTCTCCTAACAAACGGACGGTCTAGATTGCATCAATCCGATAGCTACTATTTCCTATCTAGAATGTTCTAGCAAAGTATAGAATATATTTACAAATGTGGAGTGTTCTAGAGAATTCTACACTACTCTACAATATCCCTAAGTGTTTTCTAAAGTTTTAGCGAGTTCCAGAGGACTCTTGAGACTTCTAAGACCTTCTAGGTTCTTTAGGACGCTTCTAGACTATGGTGGAACCTCCTAGAATATTGTGGAACAGTTTAGATAACTCTGGGCCTTTCTAGAATCTTCTTTAGGCCAATCTGCTCTCAAAAACGCCCAAGAAAAGAGAATAGCCTCTTTGTGGCTTGGCAGGGTGTGACATTCTTCCCCACCTATGCTCGCGACGCCCTCGTCGCGTCCCTATGGTATTGTTGGATTCTATCCTTGAACTGTCAAAGTGCCTCCTCAGTTTCCCAACTGGCCTCGGTGTCGGGCAGTCCCTTCCACTTGATAAAGTACTCCCAATAACTTGGCACATCCCGTCTTCAAATGACTCAGTTCGCTAGTATTTCATCGACTTCCTTGTCGAAGGAGGTGACCACGGCTGTGGGTGCTCGATGGGAGACTCCTCTTGATGGATCTTCCAAGTCTTCATGGTATGGTTTGAGCATGCTTACGTGGAAAACTGGATGAAGCTTCAGTTTAGGTGGAAGGTGTAATTTATATGAGACCTTACCTACGCACTTGATCACCTCAAAAGGTCCTTTATACTAACATATGAGACCTTTATGGACCTTCCTGAATGTCTTGAACTATTGTGGTAAAAGTTTCACAGAGACAAGATCTCCTTCCTTAAACTCTACGTGCCTCCTCTTCTTGTCCGCCCTTTTCTTCATGTGCTTTGCCGCCTTGTGCAATGCCGCCCGGGCCAATTCTACCTGCTCATGCCACAACTTGGCAAATTTGAATGCGGCTGGGCTCTTCCCTTCATAGTGAGTGGCAAGGAAAAGAGGAGTTGTTGGTTGTTGTCCCATGATGATCTCGAAAGGACTCTTGTCGATGGCCTCACTTTGTTGCAAGTTGTAGCAAAATTGTGCAACATCTAGAAGTTTGGCCTAGTCCTGTTGGTTGGCACTCACATAGTGCCGTAAGTAGAGCTCTAATAAAGCATTGATGCGTTCCATCTGACCGTCGCTTTGGGGATGGAAGCTTGTTGAAAAGTTCAAGTTTGACCTTAACATCTTGAACAGCTCCGTCCAGAACCTTCGAGTAAAGCGAGGGTCTCGGTCATTGACAATGCTTGTTGAAACACCCCATAGCTTGACTACATTGCGCAGAAATCTCTAGCTGCCTCCTCTGTGGTGAAGTCCATTGGCACTGCGATGAATGTTGCATACTTGTTAAACCTGTCCACCACGACCATGAAGCTTCCACACCCTTCAAACTTCGACAGGTAGGTGATGAAGTCCATAGAGATGCTCTCCCATGGTCTCTCTGGAATGGGTAGTGCATCAAGCATGCCCCCTGGTTGTTGCTGAACTACCTTATCTTATTAACAAACAAGACAAGTCCGTACATATTCCTCGACCCCATCTCGCATATTAGGCCAATAGTAGACACACTTCAAGAGAGCAAGTGTGCTCCTCAGACCTAGGTGGCCTACCCATAAGGATTCATGACACTCTTTGATTAAATCTTTTCTCAAATTGGCCCACTTTGGTACATACATACGGCTGCCTTTGGTGTAAAGGATATCATTAGTTAGCCAAAACCTTCGTGTTTTGCCCTCGTTCACCAAGGCGATGATGCTTTGCACTTGAGGGTCCGCCTTTAGTCCCTCCTTAATTTTGCTTAATAGTGAGCTAGTGACTTAAGAAATGCTTGATAGCTCTGCCTTTCGACTTAGTGCATCAGCTACCACGTTCACTTTTCCTGGCTTGTACTCCACGACTTAGTCGAACTCAGCCATGCAGTCTTGCCATCTAGCTTGTTTTGGACTGAGTTTCTTTTGGGTCTGGAAGTAGCTTGTTGCAACATTGTCGGTCATGATCATAAACTTGACCCAAGTAGATAATGGTGCCACATTCTAAGACAATGGATTATGGCTGTCATCTCTTTCTCTTGCACTATGTAGCGTCGCTCGGACTCGTTGAGCTTTCAACTTTCATAAGCAATTGGGTGTCCCTCTTGCATAAGAACACCTCTAATGACAAAGTTAGAGGCATCAATGTGTACCTCATATGGTTTGGTGTGATCGGGTAGGCTGAGTATGGGCTCCTCACTGATTGCTTTCTTTAGCTCATCAAAGGCCTCTTGACACTTCTCTGTCTAGTCCTATGCCTTGTTCTTCTTGAAAAGGTTAGTTATGGGGCAGCCTTCACCGAATAGCTTTGATAAAATGGCGGTAGTAGTTTACTAGCCCAAGAAAAGATCGTAGCTCATGTACCTTGGTTGGTGGCTCCCAAGTTTGGATAGCATGTACCTTGCTATCTTCCATCATTAGCTAGCCATCCCTAATCTTGTGCCCCAAGAAGACTACCTCTGGCTTGGCAAAGGAGCACTTCTCCTTCTTGATGTATAGTTCATTGTCCCGTAGCACCTTGAACACCTCCCTTAAGTGTTGCACATGCTCCTCCAAGGTCTTGCTATACACCACTATGTCGTCCAAATAGACGACCACGAATTGGTCGAGATATGAGTGGAACAACTTGTTCATCAAAGTGCAAAATGTAGCAGGTGCATTAGTTAGTCCAAATGGCATGACTAAGAATTCATAAGACCCATACCTTGTAACACATGTAGTCTTTGGTTCATCTCCTTCGGTTATGCGAACTTGATAATACCCCGAGCGAAGGTCTAACTTCGAGAAACAATGGGCATGACCTAGTTGAACAAACAGATCATCGATCAGAGGAATAGAGTATTTGTTCTTTACCGTGATTTTCTTGAGGGCCCTATAGTCGATGCACATGTGCAAGGAACCATCTTTCTTCTTCTAAAATAGGACTAGTGTGCCAAATGGGGCTTTGGAAGGTCTGATGAACCCTGCATCAAGTAACTCCTTGAGTTGCCTTCTCAATTCCACTAATTCTGGAGGTGCCATGTGGTACGCACCCATGGCTGGTGGCTTGGTCCCTGGTTCCAGCTTAATCTGATGGTCTACCTCCCTTCTTGGTGGTAGCTTCTTTGGTAACTCTGCTGGTGCAACGTCCTTGAACTCCTAGAGGACAGCTGCTACCTCCTTTGGTTTAACTTCTGATGGCTCTTGCTCATCATCGTCATGCCCCTTAAGGATAGCCAAGTAGCTTTCCTCGTCCCTCCGAATGCCCTTCTTAAACTGTATTGCTGAGAGCATCTTTGTACCTTGCTTGTTGGTCTTAGTCGTTGGCACCACACAAGCCTTGTCGTCATCCATGATGCACATGCTGTTAGCAAACGGTACTAGGAATGCCTTAACTTGATCCAAGAATTCCAATCCCAGAACAACCCTAAAGTCACCCATTGGGACGACTGAGAAGTCCATATGTCCAGACCAGGCTCCCATGTTGGTCTTAACTCCTCGAGCTATGCTGTGAATGGGTCGAGCAACTGAATTGACTGCCTTGATGGAGCCCCCTCCACCAGTCACTTTAAGACGTAGCCTTTGGACTTCTTCAATTGAAACAAAGTTGTGGGACGCACCTGTATCGAGCATGGCTGCCGTTGGTTTTCCTCCAATGGTCACGTCCATAAAGAGTAGCCCCTTGGCTTAGGTTTTAGGAGCAGATTGGATCGCATTGAGTAATTGCATGGACCCCATGTATGCACCAGTGTTGCCGCCATTGGCTTCTGCACCGTCTTGATGACTTATAAGGAGCAAATTCAAGGCTCTTTTCTATGGGCAGTCCCTAGCCCAGTAGGGACCATCACAAAGGAAGCATTTTTGTTGTTAGACTTTCTTGAACTCCTATTGTCCTTTTGCTTGCACTTGTCCTTGCCCCTTGACGTGTTATCTAGGCGATGCTCGTCTTTGCGTTGGCCCTTGTCTCCCCCACTTTTGGCTTGTCCACTCTTCTTATCCTTCAGCTTGTTGGTGGACTCCCTTTGGTCTGTGTAGTCAATCAAACTTTTGGCCACAGCTATGGCGGTGGCAAGGTCTTGTAACCCACGTTGCCTTAGCTCAGTCTTGGCCCATTGTTGGAGTTCATCCATAAAATTAAAGAGGGCATCTTTCTCGGACAAATCATGGATCTCAAGTACTAAGTTAGTAAATTCTTTATGTAATCATGAATAGACCTTGATTGTTTAAGCCTTTGCAAACGAGCTCTAGCCTCCTCCTTGGCATTCTCAAGATAGAATTGCCTTTTAAGCTCTCTTTTAAAGTCATCAAAAATAGTCATGGTGCATGTACCTTTCTTGACGTCTCCTCGCCTTCTCCTCCAGCAAAGCATGGCGGTGCCGATGAGATAAAGAGCTGCGGACTGGAACTTAACATCCTCTTCCGTGTTGCCCATGGCCCTGAAGTATTGGTCTAGGCCCCACAAGAAGTTATCTACTTCTCGTATATTGCATGATCCCCCAAAACTTTTAGGCTTTGGCACCTCAATACGCCTAGCCTCAATGATGCCACTGTTGGACCCTATAGCCAATGCGCGCTTACAAAGGGCTAAGTCCCTGCGCATATCCTCAATGCGGGCAAGCGTGCTATTTATCTCCATCTCGTGGGCTCAACGCATTTTTGTGAGCTCTCCTTTAAACTCGTCACGGACCTTCTCAAATTCGGCCCACAAGGACTCCTCCAGTTGGAGCAACATGCCCCGGATTACAGTGTGGATAACAACATCCTCTGCTTCTAGGCCATCCACCCGTTGGCTTAGATCATCCACCTGGGCCTCCATGCCACTCATGCCTTCCTCTACTCGAGATAGGCGTGAGTCGAAACTAGAGATCACGTCCTTAGATCAACCCCACTTAGCCACGACATTGGGGTCGACTATCTCTTTGCGGCCTCGCTCTTACGTTGCCTCTACGTCTGATGGGTTAGATACCGTGGTCCTTTGAGCAGCACCGTGCTTAGCCATTCCCTTAGCCTCGCTCTGATACCAACTATCATGAGCTTACTTTCTCCAAAGGTACTCATACAGCCTTAGCATTGTCCTAATGCTAAGTTAGCCTAACTTGCTCACGCACTAGCCTAGAACACAAGGCAACACAAGAGAGAAGAAGGAGAACTTTGAAAGGAATGTTGTATTAAGCTAAGTGAACTTTACAAGGCTTTGATTCTTAGATCTCTTAAATTCCTTGGATTTCTTGGATGGATTACAAATGAGAGGGTTGGTCCTATTAATAGGCATCCTCCTAACGAATGGACGGTCTAGATTGCATCGATCCGAGGCTACTATTTCTTATCTAGAATGTTCTAGCAAAGTATAGAATATATTTACAAATGTGGAGTTTTCTAGAGAATTCTACACTACTCTATAATGTCCCTAAGTGTTTCTAAAGTTCTAGAGAGTTCCAGAGGACTCTTGAGACTTCCAGGACCTTCTGGGTTCTTTAGGACGCATCTGGACTATGGTGGAACCTCTTGGACTGTTATGGAATAGTGTAGATCACTCCGGGCCTCTCTAGAATCTTCCTTGTGCCAATCTACTCTAAAAAATGCCCAAAAAAAGAGACTACCCTCTTTGCGGCTCAGCAGGGCATGACATAATGCTAAGGAACCAAGATCTCACAAGAACAATAAGCGTATTGATCGGAAGTATCATGTAATAAAGGACTTCGTAGAGGGTGGGCATGTCGCTGTTTGCAAAATTGCATCTAAGGACAATTTAACTGATCCATTCACAAAGACACTAACTGGAAGAGTTTTTGAGAGGCATGTGGAAGCTATAGGGATGCGAGATTTGTCATATTTACTCACTTAGTGCAAGTGGAAGATTGTTAGACATGTATGCCCTAAGAAGTAAAAAAGTAATATGTTTTTGGAGACATATTTATCAATAAAGAATTTATTTATTATTTGTATATCAAATCGTGTCTTCTTTACTTTCATATTTGTTCAATATATGTTAAGCAAACAAAAGTCTGAGATTGTCCTTTTAAACCTGTAAGAATTGGGCATATGATGGACAGATTATGCAGAAGACACGATTCTTAAGGTGACAGTTTAAATCATAAGATCCAAAATTGAGGGAATAAAGTTGGGCACTTTATTCAAGCAAAGATTGTTATGTTGTCTATATTCTTAAGGGGAGATGGTTTGTCTTGACCATCGGAAGTGGACTCCGTAAATAGAAACATTGGCATATTGTCATAGGCGACGATATGTAGGATCAGGACATAAAGTGAATTGATTTGGATTAATAATTCTATCTAAGTGTTGACAACGAATCTACAATCAAATTGCTAAAATTTAGAATCAAGTAATCAAAAACTTGGGCCCTTAAATCACCGTTGAATCGACCTGTTCACTCAGATATATATGCAAGATTAGGATAGAATGAACAAAATAACATAGAAATAAATGAACATGCGAGATTTATAGTGGTTCACTCCGTTAATGAAGAGCTACGTCCACTATGATTCACTATTGGATTTTTGGGTACAGATTACAAGATTAAGAGAATGAGAAAGAATGTAAACTGGCAGAGTTGCGGTATTTCTTCTATCTCTCCTCCTCTTCTCCCCGTTTCTCTATCCCTATATATAGAGTATGAGATAGAATCGTGGCCATTAACCGTCAGGTGGAGTGGAATAGTGCTTTGCAAGTAACTATGATACTGAGAAACGTGTCGGTTGATGATTTACTGCAGAAACCACTCCTTCCTCATGTTCTGGTGGTTCTGTACTTAATGTGTGTTAACCGTTAGGAGGTGCTATTCGTCGAACCGATAAGAACGATTCGAACGAACGATACCCTGAAAGAAATTAACTTTGGGACTAAAAGCAATTGGTTTAAGGAACCAATTCCAATGAACAAATCGAATAATCGATTCGATCGAGCTAATTTGTTCGACTTGCTTGATCAACATTGTTGGGCCGCCAGAGCCCATGGTCAATTTGGGCCTGTCTGAATTATACCCCAACAGTTAGCCCCCCACTCCTTAGTCTCAAGTTATAGACTACAAGAGTGAAGATCTAATTTTGAAGTCGACTGCACGTGACTCGGATGTCTCTTCACCTGTGCCAGAATCATGACTTTCCCTTGGGAAATCGCTATAATCAATTTACTGCAACACGTGTCCGCATGCCGTTGGCGATTCATTAATAATCACAACGATGCTGACGTACATGTCGGATTCAAAAAGACACCGCCTCGGTTTGAGCGGGAAGCCGAACAGACGCATAACCCTAGCCTTTGGATCAGATTGATCTGAAGCGATCCTAACCGTCAAAGTGGTGCTCTGGAAGGTACATAATGCGTCTCTGTCCTTTTCCTTCAATCCATTTCTCTCTTTTGGACTTCTAGGGTGATTTTCCTCCTGTTTTTCCTCACTTCCTTCAGATTCTTTAGGCAAGATTTTCTCCTCTTTCATCTTTTCTTGCAATTTTCCTTCCATAATCTTGTTCTTCTCCCAATTCCAAGCACCTTGATACTGAAAACACTACATTTTCCAAGAAAATCAACAACCGCTAGTGCTGTTAGCTGTATCGACTATAAGGCATTCAAGAACTGTTTGAAGTCCTTAAGTTTTAGGGTTCTGTATCCTTTTTGATCTTAGAAACCCTAGATTTCTTTTAGCAACTGTGTTTCATAGAAATGTCGAAGTCAGTGGCCATTGCTTCGAGCTCTAGCGGTGGAGATGATCCTTGGTCAAGTAACGATGAAAGGGAAGTGGATGAAATGATTCGTCAGCAAAATTTGATCGAATCGAGCATAAGGAGGGCTAGGGCTGAGGTCGGCGAAGAAGCATCGAGTGGAGGGACAGAAAGGAACCAACCAGCTGGACCCTCAAGGAGAATTGACGACGTCGATACAATCGAAAGAAGAAAGTACGTCTCCCCAACCAAAGGGGTATCATTTTTTACGAAGAACCCAGAGTCCGTCTTGATAGAGTTGGACCTCCAAACGATATGGGTGAAGTACAGGGTCCCACCTGCTATAGAGATTCGACTCCCTTATCCAGGCGAACGGGTTGACACCCAGAATGACAACTGGTTTTACGTATACAGCAAATGGTTCGAGCTCGGTCTCCAATTGTCAATCCATGAATTCATATTAGAGACCGTCGGTCATTTCGATATTCTATGACGTAGCTAATGCCGAACGAAGTTCGGCTTCTGATAGCATTGATCATTTTAATCGAAGAGGCTAAAATATACTTAGATATATTCGACTTTCTTCGATGTTATTATTTAAAGCCAAATAGTAAAAAGCCAGGTCGATTTTACTTTGTTTACCGATAGTCAAAGCAACTTATAGGGGAGTTTGCTAACACGGATAGACGTTGGGAAGAACGATACTTCTTCATGCCAATCAATCGCAATTCTTTCTAGCTTACTACCCGAATCCCTTTTCCATTTGCTTTCGGTCATATTGGTGAGTTTTGATCCTTGAGACTGTTTCAAACAGCAATTCCAACTAATCTCAAGTATATTTCATTTTTACAGATTACGAGCTAAACCACCCGGCTCCAATTGGCGAGAGGTTCAAATTGAAACTTCAAGCACTGCTCGCATTAAAGGATCAGACTTGGGCTAAAATTTCAAAACCCGATCGACTTGGGAAGTCGTCAATTTGGAAGAATTTCAAGAACATTCCTTCAGGTATTCCTATTCGATTTCCAAAATGAGTCGATTGGGTCTTCGTATGCCTCGGTGTACTTCAGCGGCTATACGGTCCGTCCAAATTTATTACCCCACTATCTGACGAAGACATTCATCTCGTAGAAGCCGCTTTATCAGCCATGAAGGTAACATTACCTCCCTTGGGTGAGATGAGGAAGAAAAAACTAGCAGACAAGAAATCGAAGAAAAGACGAGCCGAAGCTGGCGAATCGTCAGCACCAAAGGAGACGACGCCGCCTGTCGAACTGTCTGAACTGCCTCCTTCTCTATCGTTCGATATTCAACCTCCTCGGTCGAAGAAAAGGAAAGGAACAGAGCCTCCTGTTTCAACCGAAGATGTCCAAAGGTCGGCTTCGGAGAAGACGTTGGATGTCCTAGATGACGTCAGCGTTCTTCAAGACAGGGAGGTTGCGACGAGAGCAGTGGTCAACTTCTATTTCAATAAAGACGGGGAGGTCTTTGGAGGGAAACCGTTTACATGGCTGTACAACGAGTCGGCTGCTACGTTGGGATAGGTAAAATCGTAATTTTTATGAAGTTCTATGTGTTCGTTCGAACCGACTAATGCAATAATTTTGTAAATACACAGGCTCTCATGTTCCACAATCTTTTTGCGAACAAGGCAGTCCACAAACTTGAACGGGAGACATTAAAGATAAAAGAGCTTGGGGAAAAGCTCAAAGAGGCGAAGTCACAGGTGGAGAACAAATAGAGGGAGCTTAACGACACCATCGACACGTTAAATAGAGCGAACAACAAAGTGCTGAATTTGTCGAGTAAAGTTCGACTTTTGGAGGGGAAGAATGAAGGCCTAAAGGAGAAGATATCCTTGAAAGACAAGGATATTGAAGAACTAAAGGAGCAGCTGCTCGAGGTCTACGGTACCTTATCCTTCAAGGCACGGCTTGGAGCCATGATCGAATTCAAATCGGGCAAACTTAGCGTCGATGCAATCGACGAGGAGATAAAGGAGCTCCAGGATGTGCTGTCGACAGACGATTAGGTTGTCGAAGTTGAATCCGATCATGAAGACGTCACCGTCGATCCTTCTGCTCCCGAGTTCAAAGCTGCAGGGATTTTGCCTGTCGAAGTCGCTAATCTCTCGACTTTTGAGACAATCGAGGCCGAAGAGGACCAGGCAGCTGAAGGGGGAGGACTTTGAGAGAATTTTAGATTCGAACCATCATGTTTTTTTTTTGTCCTGTAGGACCTTTGATTCAACAGTTGTAAATTCCAGAAAATTTAGACTCATACTTTCAAAAATTTCCTTGTCATTTCATATTTATGCTTTCACATCGTACATATTAGAGATTTTGTCCCCTAATCAACATAGAATCAGTCAGACAATGAATGAAGTCTGTAACCGATTAGACTTAAATGAAATGAGTTCGAGATTATGGCTCGATCATGAGCACATTGTTGTTGGATTGAAATAACCAAGTTTGAACCATGAACGAAGTCGCACTTCGTATTCATTGAAATGATCAAATGTTTTAGAAATTGCAACTGAAATAATTGCTCAACATGACAAAAATCGCCTTTAAAATTGCGACTTGATGAGGCAAAGGTGATCAGACGTGCATCTTGTCTGCAAGTGTTAAACCGGCTATACGGTCTAAACTACTTTTCCTTTTAAAGAACTATTAGTTTGGATGGACCAACAAGATTTGGATCGATGTGGCTGAATTAAAAATTGAGTTGTGAAAATGACATTGGGCGAATTCGGATCGATCTGGTTGAATCCGATGTCGGCCATGATAATGGCGTTTTGAAAGTTTGGATCGATCTAGTTGAGTCCAAGGATGGGCCATGATGATGACATTTTGAAAGTTTGGATCAATCTGGTCGAGTCCGAAGTTGGGCCACATTGGTGGCATTTTGAAAGTTTGGATCAATCTGGTCGAGTCTGAAGATGGGCCATGATGATGCCATTTTGATAGTTCGGATCGATCTGGTCGAGTCCGGAGTTGCTAAAACTAAGTCCTTATTCCTGAAAATCAAACTCGAAAAATTTGTCAATTCATCGGGGAAATAAAATTCAAAATAATAAAGCGACTGCACTCGTTTATAACGTATACGAGCTGCCTACGTATCCCTCGTATGGGAATCAAGTCGAACGTAGTTCAATTACATAGCAAAAGCAGAATCAAATCATTACAGATAGTACTTCCTCAAATGATTAGCGTTCCAACTCTTTGTTATGTAGGATCCATCCAGCCTCTTGAGTTTGTAAACTCCTTCCTGAACTATCGATCGTATTCGATAGGGTCCTTCCCAATTAGCTGCCAATTTTCTGGCGTTGGTTTCTCTAGTATTCTGGAAGACTTTTCTGAGCACGAGTTCTCCTTCGACAAATCTTCTAGGCTTGACCTTCCTGTTATAATACCTGGCTGCTACTTGCTGGTAGCATCCAAGGTGATAGAAAGCTCTATCCCTCTTTTCGTCGATGAACTCCAGCGCATCCTGTGTCATCTCATCATTCTTTGCCTCGTTCAACAAAGAGTAATCAACTCGCAGGTCCCGTGCGACTATCTCAGCGGGAATAACGGCTTCTGTTTGGTACACAAGCGAAAAAGGCGATTCGCCAGTTGCCCTTCTTGGAGTCATTTGATAGGCCCACAGTACCATCGGGAGCTCCTCGACCCATCGTCCTTTTCTTGCTTCGAGTTTCTTCTTCAGATTTTTTACAATCGTCTTGTTTGTCGCTTTAGCTTGTCCGTTTTCTTGCGGGTATCTTGGCGTTGAGAAGCTTAAAATAATTTCCCAATCTTGACAAAACTTCCTGAAGGATGATGAAACGAATTGAGAGCCATTGTCAGTGACTATTTCTCGTGGGACTCCGAATCGGCAAATGATGTTCCTCCAAATAAATCTTTCGACGTCCCGTTCTTTAACGTCCGCAAAGGCTTTGGCTTCGACCCATTTGGAGAAGTAGTCAGTAAGGACGAGCAAATACTTTACTTGTCCAGGAGCCAGAGGAAATGGTCCGACAATGTCGATCGAGTACTTCATGAATGGGTATGGCGAACTGACTGAAGAAAGCTCTTCTGCTGGTTGATGTATGATGGGGGCATGTCTTTGGCAGCTATCGCACTTTCGGGTGAAGTATTCACAATCACTCTGCATAGTTGGCCAATAGAATCCTTGCCTTTTCACCTTGTTGCACAATGACCTTCCGCCTGAATGATTTCCATAGGATCCTTCATGCACTTCTCTAATCACTTTCTCGATCTCATCTTCTCCGAGACATCGGAGATATGGTCCCGAGAAAGAGTTCCTATATAGCTTTCCATCTATCAGGCAGTATCTTGTAGCACGCACTTTAATCTTTCTCGCAGCATGTCTATCGTTAGGAAGCCAACCTTCATTAATATACATCTAAATGGAGGTTCTCTAATCGTCTCTCAGATCGATATAGCTAGCTTTCTCAATAGGTGCAATGCTAGGGCTGTCGGTTAGTTCCAAAGGGATTGTTCTCCTCTCGCTTACTTCGACTGATGATCCTAGCTTAGCCAGTGCATCGGCTCTGGAGTTGTGTTCTCATGGTACGTGCTTAACCTCAAAACGATCGAATTGAGCTTTCAGCTTGTTAACTAAGCTTAGGTATGAATGCATCTTCTCATCTCGCACCTCGAACTCTCCATTTACTTGGTTAACGACCAGAGTAGAGTCACTTTCCAGAAGAAGCTTAGTAGCCCCCAATGCAGTAGCAAGCCTTGTTCCAGCTACCAGGGCCTCGTATTCAGCTTCATTGTTTGTAGCTTTAAATCCCAATCGAAAGCTCTATTCGATTATCTCACCAGTTGGCGACTTTAAGACAATCCCTATTCCTGACCCCTTCTCATTGCTCGACCCGTCGACTTGCACAATCCATGACTCCAATCCTCCCTTTTCGGTCCTGCAAGTTAGCTCAGCTACAAAGTCTGCGAGCACTTGTGCCTTCAACGTTGTATAGGGCTTGTATTTGATGTCGAACTCTGTCAGTTCAACTACCCACTTCGTCATTCTTCCAGATACATCCGACTTGTGCAAAATTGCTCTCATCGGTTAGGATGATAGCACCATAATAGTATGTCCCTGAAAATACGGATGAAGTTTTCGAGCCGACATGACTATTGCGAGTGCAAGCTTTTCGACGACTGAGTACCTTGTTTTCACGTCCAAGAGTGAGTGGCTTACGAAGAACACTGGCCTCTGAGTCCCTTCTTCTTCTCGAACTAGTGCTGAACTTACTGCCGCCTCGAATACAGCAATGTATAGATAGAGCGGTTCGCCATCTCTTGGCTTTGATAGGATCGGTGGAGTGGTCAAATATCTTTTCAGTTCTTAGAAGGCCGTTTTGCACTGTTCATTCCATTCAAATTTGGTATTTTTCTTGAGTAGTTGGAAAAAAGATAGACATTTGTCGAAACATCTGGCAACTAACCGACTTAGTGCCGCTACTCGTCCGGTTAATTTCTGAATTTCTCGCTTGGTCTTTGGAGAAGGCATCAACTGAAACGCTTTTATCTGATCAGGATTCGCTTCGATTCATCGCTTTGTCACAAGATATCCTAAGAACATGCCGCTCACCACTCCGAAAGTGCATTTCTCTGGATTAAGCTTCATGCCATATTTTCTGAGGATGTCAAAGCATTCTTGCAAATGCTGAACGTGGAGATTGGTCTGCAGAGATTTAACCAACATGTCATCGATGTAGACCTCCATATTCTTACCAATTTGCTACTCAAACATCATGTTGACAAGCCGTTGGTAAGTTGCTCTTGCATTCTTCAATCCGAAAGGCATAACTTTGAAACAGAAATCCCCTGCTCTGTTATAAAGGTAGTTTTCTCTTGGTTATCGGGGTGTAGTAGGATTTGATTGTAACCAGAGAATGCATCGAGGAAACTCAAAATCTCGTGTCCGGCTGTAGCGTCGACAAGCCTATCGATGTGAGGTAGCAGATAACTGTCCTTTGGGCAAGCTTTGTTAAGGTCGGTGAAGTCGACACACATGCGCCACTTCCCGTTTTTCTTCTTTATGATCACCACATTGGCGAGCCAATCGGGATAGTGGACAGGGCGTATAAAGCCGGCTTTAAGTAACCTCCTCACTTCGTCTTTGATCACGTTGTTCCGCTCGATTCCCAACTTCCTCCTTTTTTGCCGGACAGGTTTATGCTCTAGGTCGACGTTCAATTGGTGGGAGATTATGCTTGGGTCGATTCCAGGCATATCTGCGTGAGACCATGCAAAACAATCAACGTTAGATCTAAGAAATTTGATTATTTGGCATTTAATACCCTCATCGAGCTGCGATCCAATCTTCACTGTTCGTTTTTCATCTCTCGGGTCAATTTGGATTTCATCACACTATTCCAAAATCGTTTCGACATAGCTCTGCTTGTTTGGTCTGCCATGCTCGTTCGACTATAATTGCTATAAAGCTTTTTTCTGCTTCATTGCTATGACGTAACAGCTCCTTGCCGCCTCTTGGTTTCCCTGAATTTCCTGAACTCCTCGTTTCGTCGGGAACCTTATCATCTGGTTGTATGTAGAAGGGACTGCCTTCATGGCATGAATCCAAGGTCTCCTAAGAATTATGTTGTATCCTGATGGGCAATCCATGACCAGGAAATCGGTCAGTTTGTTCTCCCCTGCCGCGTAGACTAGAAGCTTGACCCTTCCAACTGCTGTTGTCGCTTCTCCGTTGAATCCGACCAGCGACGTTGTTGACTTCTCGATTTCTTCTTCTTCGATTTCCATTTCTTTTAGCATCGAGAGGAAAAGAATATTGGCGGAACTCCCGTTGTCAATCAAAATCTTGCTTATTTCGTAATTCACGATATTGAGTTTAATAACTAATGCATCATCGTGTGGGGAGTCGAGCCCAATCGTCTCGTCGCTATGAAATGAAATTTCGTATTCGGGGCGGTCGCTATGCATAGCGCTTTTGGTTGCTCGATTCGCTCCCCTTTGATAGGACTTCATCTGATTAACCGAATCACTGCTGAAAACTGAGCCTCCACAAATGGCTCCTATTACCTTCCTCACTGGTGGTGGCGATGGCATTTTCTCTTCAGCTTGCTCGTTCGCTTGCCCTCTTTGTTCGTTGTTAAGCCCATATGTCCTCCTCCCCCTTTTAGAGAGGTACTCTCTCAAATGACCTTGCTTGAGAAGCTCTACAATTTTCGATCGTAGTGTTTTGCAGTCGATCGTCAGGTGCCCTGTATCTCGATGAAACTCGCAGTATTTTGACTTATCTCGTGAATGGCTTGCTGGCAATTTGCCAAGCCATCTGACGTAGTCTTTTCCTTCAAGTTGAGCGACTAGTTCCGATGGCGATATGCTCAGGGCATATTTTGGTGGTGACAGGGGTCGATCGAGGCTTGTCGTCTTTCCGCCCTCATTCTCTTTTTGGTGGTGTTCTTGTCCATCCTTGTTGGTTTGGTTGGTGCTGTTGCTTCTGATTCCATCTGTTCTGACACTTCGTTCTTCTGAATTCTCATTCACACCTTTCGTTTTCTTCCTCCAGGTTGATCCAACCTTTAGCTCTGTTCAATGCTTCCTGGATTGTCTGTGGATAGTCGGAACAGATGCTATTTTTGAAGGATGATCTGTGCAAGAGTCCCTTTTTCAGTACGTCACGGGCTGTTCCATCTTCCAAATCTAAAATCTCAGAGAGTGTTATGCTAAATCGCTTAATATAGGCTCGTAATGGCTCGCCTGGGCTTTGGACAACGGACCACAAATATTTGGTCATTTTTCCTGTTTTAATATGCACTAAATACGCTTTGATGAATTGATTTGCTAGTTCCTCGAAGCTGTCTATCGATCCCGTTCTGAGGTTGCTGAACCATCAAAAGGCTGGGCCTTTGAGCAATTGTGCAAACAGCTTGCACATCATCTCGTCGAGGATCGAGTTCGAAATGCTAGTAGCGCTGACCACGTTCTTGTACTGTAGCAGGTGGTCTTTAGGATCTGAGGTTCCATCGAAGCGAGCGAACACAATATTTCTATATTTCAGAGGTACTATTGAAGTAATTCTCCTCGTCAGTGGGGTATCCTGAATGTTTTTGGAGATGTCGTCCAGCGCCGGGGTCTTGCTTGTGGCTTTGGAAACCTTCTCGTCAATCTTTTCCTCCACGAGTTTGGAGTTCTGCTCAAGCATTTTTCTCATCATGGATTGGATCGTCTCTGGGGTCAGCAGATTGACCGTCGGTTCTACTCCTTCGTTTTTGTTCGTCTCTTCGCTACGATGCTCATACTCCACATCAACGTTTGCTGTAGTCAAAGGAGTCATCGTAGCTGCTCCAGCTGCCGTAGTTGCTGGTGCTGGAGTTGATGGAGAGTATAGCAGCTGCATTCTTCCGATCGGGCTGTGAGTTTGTTGTTGTCTTCCCGGTTGTGGGGTGTGAAATTACCGCTGCGTTGTTGAAGTAGCTGGAAATGTTGAATACCCATAATATGGGTAATAGTATGATTACAAAGCCATTTGAGAGTTTTGATAGCTGATTTGGCTCCTCAAAGCCAAATTCACACTGCTCAGTTGTTCCATCCTCTTGTCACATTCCTAAGAGTGTGCTGCTTGTTCCTGCAGTGCTTTCTTTAGAGTCTCCACTTCTGCTACAAGAGCCTCCATATGTCGGTCTTGGGTTGATGCTTCGGTCTCTTCTGCTGTGGTTTCCAAAGCTCGCTGGTTGTCCAAGTTGTCTGCCATTTGAATCCGAGTCTTTAGATCCTGGAGTTAATGACTTGATGGCCCCACGGTGGGCGCCAAACTATTGACAACGAATCTACAATCAAATTGCTAAAATTCAGAATCAAGTAATCAAAAACTTGGGCCCTTAAATTACCGTTGAATCGACCTGTTCACTTGGATATATATGCAAGATTAGGATAGAATGAACAAAATAACATAGAAATAAATGAACACGTGAGATTTATAGTGGTTCACTCTGTTAATGAAGAGCTACGTTCACTGTGATTCACTATTGGATTTTCTGGGTACAGATTACAAGATTAAGAGAATGAGAAAGAAGGTAAACTGGCAGAGTTGCGGTATTTCTTCTATCTCTCCTCCTCTTCTCCCCGTTTCTCTGCCCCTATATATAGAGTATGAGATAGAATCGTGGCCATTAACCGTCAGGTGGAGTGGAATAGTGCTTTACGAGTAACTGTGATACTGGGACACGTGTCGGTTAATGATTTGCTGCAAAAACCACTCCTTCCTCATGTTTCGGTTCTGTACTTAACGTGTGTTAACCGTTAGGACGTGCTATTCGTCGAACCGATAAGAACGATTCGAACGAACGATACCCTGAAAGAAATTAACTTTGGGACTGAAAGCAATCGGTTTAAGGAACCAATTCCAACGAATGAATCGAATAATTGATTCGATTGGGCTAATTTGTTCGACTCGCTTGATCAACATTGTTGGGCCGCCAGGGCCCATGGTCAATTTGGGCCTGTCCGAATTGTACCCCAACACTAAGCACATCAATTAACTTTAGACAATCATGTGTATTGTATCTTAATCCTGAGATGAATAATTGACATGTTGTTATGACTTGCGTCTTTTGAAGTACCAAAGGGTGAATCTACATTTTAATAGTGGTATGTATGCCGGTACATTGGAGGCATGACTCTTGATAGCATAGACCTGTTATTTATAGATACGGAATCCATAGCTCCTTTTTAGGAGTAGTGATATCCTCTTATATGCGTTATCTTGTAATTGAAAAACTGGAGCGGTCAACCATTTGGATATGTAGGTGTAATCGAATGGTATACCGTCTTTGGATGGTAAGTTTTTTGATGGTGAGATAATAGAACGTAAGATAAAAATAATCGGAAAGGTAAGACAAAACTTATCCTTAAGCCGATTATGGATAATCCTATAGGGATACGATACATTACGATACGTCATAGAGACTTAGCTATACAGGCTTCATGATTCTATATAGTTCAAGAGTATAGCTCTAAGCTTCTAGTGGAGTAGCGTTAGAGTTGATAATTATAAAATGTATATCCGGGATATTGGGTTTTATAATTATCGGGAGCTTGAACTATATAGGTCCATCAGGTCCCCTTTGCTAGCTCATAAAAATCTTGTAAGGATACGCCGTGCTTTTTCAATAATCGGTGACTTGTGTCATATTATCAGATTGGCTAAAAATTTGATGGAATCAGATAATTTATGTCTATTTATCAATTGAATTAATTTTGTGAAAACTAGGTCAAAATAAACTTATTGAATCATCGAGATTACATAATTCATGTCTGCTTATCAGTTGGATTAACTTTGAATAAATTAATTTAAGATAAACTTTTTGAATTATTAGGAATATTTATTTTCCTAGAGATTATCTAGATATGACTGTTTTAATCAAATAACTTCTCTATTGGGTTATTTGAATTAAAACTGAGGCTCTATCCCAAGAATCTCAAGTGGGAAATAAAAATTCACAGGTATCATTTATTGAAAGTTTAGCAAGCCGATCTTTAAGTTTGGCTTGCCGATGGAGCAAGTTTGATAAGTCGATCTAGAAGTTTGGCCTGCCAACCAAGCGTTAAATAAATCACACATTTCAATACGAATTTTATCAGATATTAATTCGGATTTGATTTTGATTCAAATTTTTGAGCCCTTATTTGATAAGGACTGACTCCTGGCCCCAACCTCTATATAAAGGGGAGTGAGACTCATTGTTATTTAGATCAATTGAGAAATCTAGAGTAAGACTCTGCCAGTGAGACTCTGTAACTCCTTGGAAAGCTATCATTTACTAATCATGAACTATAGCTTTGGGTATTTCTCAATTGGTTGGAAGGAGAGCCACCTATGAAAGAGCTGTACGAGTGTGCCCATACACACACTAATCGTGGATAGAGAATAGCAAAAAAGACTAGTTGGTTGAAGCTCTTCTGGAGCGTTATTTCTCTTCATGAATTGGGGAGCTTTTCGGCAAATAAGGTTAGTAAGATCTGGTTAATTTATGCATATACTGTGTCAAACTTGTGTTTTAAAAAACACTATGGTATAAAAAATTTTAAAATTCCATTGCATACTATTTTTCCAACACATGTCACATGTTTCATCGAGACATTTATTGTGTCCCTTTGAAACACGTTGTAACGCCCCCTTACAGACGTCACAAATGTCATTACATTCATCATTTTAACAATATTTGAGATAAACCATTCAAATAAAGTAAGATTTATTAGACATATCCTAGGATCCATCCATACATTTTTTTAACATTTATTTTAGAACCCTTTTATATTTAACATTGATCTCACTAAGGTTTTCAAGTGGACCAGTTAGAAATAGGCATGTTAAGATCACATTGCATGAAATTTCCATGCTTGATCTTGTCATTAGTTGTATTGTATATGTGATCATTGATGAGTCTAGTTACGATATATGTAACGAAGGTTGCTTTGGTCTCATATTGATATGGTTAATGGACAAGATTGTTGAGATGCATAAGGTTTTGATAGCAAAATTCATGAGCTCATAAGATATAATTCACATTTATAAAGTTTCATATATAGCCCAAGGGAGAGATTGTTGGATCTAAATCCAATATATGGACTAATATATTAAATAAATGTGAATTAAAGGCTATCAGATAAGGTTGCCTAATTAAAAGTGATCAATTTGGGTTTTAGGCTTTTAATGTATCATTAAGTGTGGGCCTCCTATGTGAAGAGACCAAAAATATAATTATTAATTTTATGATAGGCTAAATTGGTAATTAAGGATAATTGCTAGGGTTTAGCAATTATATAAAGGGGTTATGGTCCCCAAGTTAGTACGTACGTTATTTTTTTGTTCCCCAACTATAGAGAAATTACAGAGCATTCTGTGAAGGAGGATTTACGTACTAGACTTGGAAGATCCTCAACCAACGGACTCAATAATCACATTCAATCAATGGATTCAAATTAGCTTCTGTATCTTTTTAATATTCTTGATGATTTGACATGAATGATCTTAGGTGATGATGATTTTCATCACAATTTTGTTCTAACAAGTGGTATCTAGAGCCTCTTCATGTTAAATCATTAGGAATCAAAAATTGTCTATATGTGATTCTCATAAAAAAAATTCTCAAATTTAACAATCTATGGTCTCTTTAAAATTGTTGAATTTGAGAACAATTGTTTTGAATTTTTGGTTTAATTTTTTATGGAATACATTGTTCAATTGAATTTGTTTGATATATATATATATATGTATGTATGTATTCAGTCACTTTTGTTTCATATACATATTATATATATATATATATATATAATTGGTTTACAAAGGATTATGGGTTGGTTTGTTTACAATACATAAGTTTGGGTTTTATATATAAAAAAAACCATTCATTAGGGAAGGCCGGTGGCATCCTTATTGTCGCCGGCAAAGGACTTCGAGAGCGGCCAACGAAGCCGTGGCCTCTGGTCGTAGCAGAGGAAGGAAAGCTATGGCCAAAGGCTGCCGCATTATATATATATATATATATATATATATATAAAAGGAGAGTTGAAGGCCTTTCGCCGGCGGCAGGCCTTGCCACAGCTGGCATTAGCCTTGTCTGGGCTCGGCTGTCAGGCAGCGTCAATGCACAACCTAAAAACCATCATAGAAATCACCATAAAAATCATTATGAGCATAATTTCAAACCTTTCATAAACCTTATCATGCTGTAGGTGAGAATGTACTTACTTGACTTGCTTACTTAAACCTTATCTTGGATGACGTCGCCGCGGTCTCAATGTGCTCACTTCTTGGTGTGTTCATGTCATGCATCCATATACAAATAAAATAAATTTCATTCTAATGAATTCATCCAAGACCATATGATATTATTCATACTTCTGTCTCAATAAATGCAAGAGCATAAATACACTTTACTAACTTATAAATATTCATGCAAAAACTACAAAACTAATACCTGTCTGACCCTTATGTATTCATAATTCAATAACTCACAATATATATACAATTAAGGCATGAAATTTGGCACGGACATAATTAACATATAAATGAATTATCCTAATTTTTCTATAGCCATAAATATTTCATTAGACAATTAAAATAAATCACACTACACACAACACAAAAACTGCCAACAACAACAAAATAGTGAGCAGCCCTAACAAACGCTCATAAAATAAATTATCTATATCTGAAAATAATTTCATAAAAATCCTAAATATAATAGACACCTAAAACTATAACATAGCCAAAACTTAACTTCAAATAAATTCAAAACAATTCAAAACATGCATTAGAATTTAGAGACAAAATAAACCTTAAACACATAAGGCAGTGAGCGATATAGGTTCATCATTTTAGAATAATTAAAGAAAATTTACTTTGACACTAAAATTTTTATGACAACCTAATAACATATAAAATAGTACCAAAAAAAGTTTCCTTACCAAATAAATTCGTTTGTTCATACAAAAAGATCACACAACAAGAAGTCGAGAATTTATTGAATAGAAAGCCATAAAACCTAATCTTAAAGAAAATTCAAGAACACATAAATATTCCTTAAATTACTACAAAACTTTATAGTCCATCATTAACATATACATGAACTTATCTACAAAATTTCATGAAAATCAACATTCATTTGCCCTATCAACAAAGACTACCTTTTTTGTGAAACATTACTGATTAGCAACAATTACACCATGAGTGGTAGAAAATAAAAATTAGATATCTCAGCATAGAAGACTCCAATTGGCATGATATTTTGAGGGACATCATATGACACATAGATAAATATCATAATAAAATTTCAAAGCAAATAAAAATTCATAGACAAAGTTATAAGGGTTGAAACATAGAGAAAATATAATTTCAAGAATAAGCCTGGAACAAATTTCTTACCCCAAAACGATTCTTCTCAAACTTTCCTTGAATTTACCCAAAAGAAAACCCAATATTTCATTCAGTTCCTTGCAAAAAAAGAAGGGGGAGAGAAGGGAAGAAAATGTGGAGAAAGAAGGAGAGGGTGTTTGAGAAAATTTTAGAGAGAAAGAGGGAGAAAAAACGATAGAGAGAGAGGGAAAAAATATTACATGAATGATATTATAAGATGGGCTAATGGTCCCTTTAATATCAAAAAATATTTTTTTTTGAAAAAAATGCTTACACGTGGGGGAATGGAGCAAAATAAGAAAAAAAAAATCAATGATTTGCTGTAACTACCAAATCTTATCTTTTCAAAATGGGAAACCTTATCACAAGTTTAAATAATCTTTTTAAAAGTCAAACCTTCCCTAATCTAGATAAAGAAAGAGATAAGAATATACCAATTATTCAGAATTTTCACAATAAATTAAATTACTCATCAATGCCATAATTTTGGATTTATTTGTTGATTTTTCGTCAGTAGCATTTTGCTTGTTGATAGCTTAATTCGGCCTGCCGAAGTTATGAATTCAACCTGCTGATTTAATCCATCAGCATGCTATTCTGGAAAATAAATTCGGCCTGCTAAATATTCACTTGAAAAGTTACAAAAATAAAACATTAAATATTTAGCATGCATACACTATGAATGACATAAACCATTGAGCACATCAATTTCACGTGATTGTCACCTGTTATAATACTTAAATAAATGGTCAGTAACATTATATCATAAAGAAAATACTTAACTTCGTTAAATTTCTATCTTTGACCGTTTCATTAAAAATGATGGGTGTTACACACGTTGTGAGTCCACCTAAGACATTTATTTCTCTACTCTTTCTTTTTCTCTCTCCTTTATATTTTTCTCTCTCTTCTCGTTGTTGCCAATCTCCGACACCAGCAATGTCACCATCAATCAAAAACATTATAAAAAAAACAGAGAGAAAAAAATGAAAACAACAATAACAACAACAACAACAGCAAAAACAACAACAATAATAACAAAAACAACAAAAACAACTATAACAACGACAATTCAAAGAACTCAAACTAAGATCCTCAATGGCGATGGCTATAACGCCTACCTTTTCTTTTGCAGACACTTATATTAATTTAACATTAGAATGTGATATCTTAAGTGTTATTATTATTTTAAGTAAATTAACTTTTTGTCTAGCAATGTCACAGGTGACGGCCATGAGAGATCGACATGCTTAAGATGTTCATGTTAAAAATGATGAGAAGCATAAAGTATTTATTTTTTTTTAAAGAGTTTCAACTTGCTCTAAATTTATAATCTTTATAATTCACTAAAGTTATATATGCTCTAAAGTTATATTCTTGATAATGGACACAAATGTAATTACATATTTTTATTATTTTATAACATTTATGATATCATGATAATTGCATATGTAACATTTTTTTATTATGGTGTTAAGAAACTTAATAATATAAAATGTCCAAAAGAATAATGTGTAAATTAATATTTTTTGGGGTCATAGTAGTAAATATTATTGTTGTGTATAAATAATTATATATTATAATTATATTATATTATTATATATATTAAGATTATCGTATAATATATTATATTATAATATATTTACATTACATTATATTATATTATATTATATTAAGGAAATGCGAAAGGAAAAAAAAAAACAAAAGAAGAAAAATGGCAATTTGTTGTGGGAAAAGGAAAAAAAAAAAAGAAAAAAGAGAAACCTAATTAGATTAGGATTACACTCATTTAAAAAAGGGGAAGCCCAATTAGATTAGGATTACACTTATTTAAAAGAGGGAAACCTAATTAGATTAGTAAGAACATTCTCAGCTTCAATATGATAAAAAGTTTATAAAAAAGGTTTGAAAATATATTTTATGATAATATTTAAGTTTGTTTTTATATATTATCTTCTCATGAAAATTCTTGTTGCAACATGAAGGTTTAACGGATATTTCAATAACAAGGTATGTTAAAAGTATATCTATATATATGTATTACTTAATTAAATGTTGTACACCCTATGTTTATGTTTATGATGTCCCGCAAGATGTATTTGTACATTTGGTTTGGGATTAGCTATCTCACTCCTCTCGTACAACTATGTTTATGTTTATAGTGTAATGCTTAAGCCCTTAAAGATAAAATAAATAATGTTTTAATATGGAAGTTTAAATGAAAAGATATGTTCTATGTAAACATGTGCCTCATGTACTACTATGATTATGATTATCATATTATGTAATGATTTTTTTTATAAAATGTTTTATGTAGTGAGATAAAAATGTGCTTACTAAGCTTATGCTTACTTAATTTATATCATGTTGCAAATAAGGATAAGATACAGGTTGACTAGGATGGAGGACAAGGATAGGAGTGTATGTAACAAGTATTAGATTGGAAATAGAGTCATGTCATGAAAGGAATTTAAACTCAAACAAAATTTAATATATTATGTTCCGCATTTTTGTTTGTTTGAGACTCAATTCTATTTGTGATATATTCTTTTGAACTTATTTTTATTGAATATAATTTGTATTTTAGATCTTGAGATTCTTAGGTTAATTATTAAAGAGTACGCTGTATAGTTCATTTCTTCATAATTAATCTTAATTAGATGTTTAATTAGAAGTTAAGAGTGCTTGCATTATATGTAAGAGTCTGTATTTGTTAAATATTTGTTTTTGTAAACTAAGTTTCATGCAGATGATCGGTTAGGCGAATGCCTTATGTATTCCGTCAGGTTAACTGAAGAGAAAAGGTTAAATCTAGTAAGTAGTCTTTAAAGAAAAAAATAGATATATGCATGTATTTTATGGGATATTTCTCTAAGTATTGTTAATTGTTTCGAACTTATTATTTGTAATTATTAAATTTAATGGAAAAAGCAACATTTCTTATGGCACCTATAAGGGGGCATTACAAAGACAATGGTGAGCTAAGCGAACCTCCATAGAGCTCAGTAAGTCGATGGCCTCTGACACCGATCAGATTGAGTGTGACCTGAGGAGGCAAATTGAATGGCAGATCAGGGATAGAGGAGCTCAAATCAAGGAGGTGGACAAGCAAATTGAACTTTTCTTCGCACCAAATTGAACGGCAATGATTAAGACAATGCCCTGTGTGATAACAATGTACCGACACTAATCGGAGCAAGAAGGACCTAAGATCCAACCGATCACTCTTAAGGCCAAAAGGCTGTCTTGTTGGATGCAGAACCAGATGTGGCCGTGACGGTGGTCAAAGATCGTCCCGATCACCATCGACTTCAATGGTCATGGTTGCATTGGGGTGGCAAAGGAGGATAACGGGGGAGAGAGATAAGCTGAGGCAGGGACGAGAGATTGGATAAAAGAAAAAGGTTTTAAAAAATTATGGCATAAAAATTTTTAAGTTTTGGTTTTTGTGGCATAAATAGATTATTTTAAAGTATGGCATATTGTGTAATTTTCTCTTTATGTAATTACAACAAAATTAGGAATCTTATAAAGGGGGTTTATTGCTACACCAGTACTCTCCTACCTCCCATCCCCATTTTTTAAAAATTTTGCTACTATTTAATAGTCTATTTGAAATTTCTTTCTTCCTAGAAAAAAATAATATAATTATGTTTTAATAACAAAAATATTTTACTTCGTGCACTCGTTCTTAGAATTACAAATATATAGAGAGAGTTAAATCATGGCTTTTAAATTGGTGGTGAACAAAAAAAGGTTGGGCAATTCACATAAAATGCCACTTTTTTAGACTTAATTTTTATTTACAATACAAACTGTGAAAAGTCTTTATGTTACAAATTTGATGCATGTCCCTTTGGGACATGTTGTGTATCCATCTGGAAACATTTTTCATATTCCACTAGGATATTTGTCATGTCCCTTTGAGATATTTTGTGCATCTCAATAGGACACAGAAAATGATCGATGGGACTTTTTTTTAACTCTTTTTCTTTCTCTCCTTGTTGGCATCAACTCATCTTTGGCACTAGTAATGTCATTTGCAGCCAAAAAAAGAAAAAAAAAACTAACAACAACAAACAACAAAAGTAACAAAAAAAAACTACAACAACAACAGTCTCTAGCAGATCTTGGCAAACGTGATTACTTCGAATCAAACATTGACGCTGACAGTTCAGTAGATCAATGGCAGATCTTGCATGAGGAGGAGCTCGAATCAAAGCGGACCAGGAGTGATCAACGAACATGGACGATGGTAGTGGTAGCCACGATTCAGAGTCCAATATGAGCTTAGGGCAACAATGACTTTCTTTGTAGGCAATTTGAAGAGATGGCAGTTGTTGCAGCTCCAATAGATTGAATTCTAGGTGATTCTTGGAATTGAAAGAGACAGGGGTGGAGGGAGGGAGAAAAAAGAGAGAAAGAAACAGATAGAGTGAGAGAAGAAAGAGAAAGAACGGGAGAAAGAGAGTGAAAGGAGAGAGAGATAGAGGAAAAAAAGGGAACCAATGTGAGAAAAGTAGGAAATAAATCAGAGAGTTTAAAATTTGTGGCAGATCTAGATTCATGACATATATTTTTTTAACTTTTACAATTTGTGGCATAAAAAATTAGATGGGTTCAATAGTGGCATATTGTATGATTTTCTCAAAAACATTTAGGCAAAGACTATCATACAATTCATTGAAAGAAAGAAATAAAATACAATCATACAATTTTTTTGAAATGAAATAATATTATACTATTCATTTAAAGAAAGAAATAAAATTTTGAATAGGGATTAGAGCACTAAACACATCATGTTATGTGCATGATGGTGTTTTTTTCAAATATTAATATTATTTACGATGTGTATTTTTGTAAGTGCACAAATTGACTCAAGTAATACAATAATGAGAAAATATCGTTCCCACGATGATTAATTTAGCAATTACTGAAATTATAATATTTTAATTTTATTTAGATAAGCAGTTTTACAACTGAAATTATAAAAATAAATAAAACTAATAAGAACTTGACTAAGTAAGACAAAATCTAAATTGTGAGAAATTTAATATTTTATAGATATTAGCACATACAAGTTCATTAAAACAAATCCAATTTGATTCCAATTATTGCTTATTATTCATGTGTTAGAACGAGAAACCTTAATTTATTTATTTTTTCTTTTGGGATGATAATGAAAATATCTCTAACATGTAAACCCATTATTGCTTGATGTAAATTCCACTACTCTAAAACTCATTATGTTCTATGATTCTCTTTATTCTTCCCGCAAGTCATACTACTATCGCTTGATGTTGCATGTACCTTACCGTTAATTTTACTAGAAGCTATTCCTAAATATCTCCTTTTGAGGTTTCAATTTAGGTCCTTAAAACAATTTAAATATTAGCCAGACTTTCAAATGCATTAAAAACAGTAGAATTAAAAAAATCATGAATAAAAAGCTCTTAGAGAAAATAATTTTTTTGAAAGAAAATATATCCTATTTGGTATTATTTCAAGAGCTTTTGGAAATGTTTTTGCATTTTTTTGAGGCAAAAATTTTAAAAATACTCTCAATACAATTCCTAAAAAATACTCATTTTTCAAAACAAAACTATTTTCACCTATTTTGAAAACACTACTAAACAGGTTGAGTGGAATTCAAACATTAATTGTCTGGTTATACTTGCAGCCCTAGCAAAAGAAAATTAGCTCATAATTGAAAATATAGAAGTCATCATAGCTATATCATTAATATTCAATTACAAAACTAAATTAGAGAATAAGAAAAGAAAAAGAATGAAGAAGTTTTAAACGTGATTGCGTTTAGTTTGTCTTCAATCTCATATAGCTTGATGTTATATGCACCTTACGGTTAATTTTACTAGAAGCTATTCTTAAATATCTCATTCTAAGGGTCAATTTAGGACTCTAAAATAATTTAAATATTAACCAGATATTCAATTGCATTAAGAATAGCAAAATTAAAAACAATCATGAATAAAAAGCTCTTAGAGAAAATAAATTTTTTGAAAGAAAATAAACTAAAATTCAAACATTCATTGTCTTGACTATACTTGTAGCCCTAGCAAAAGAAAATTAGTTCATAATTGAAAATATAGCAGTTATCATAACCATATAATTCATATAGTACAAAATAAATTAAAGAGAATAAGAAAAGAAAAAGAATGGGGAAGTCCTGAATGTGATTGCGCTTGGTTCATCTTCAATGTCCTATCCTAAAGCATGCCAAAAAAGCTATCCGAAATAACCCTAAAGAGACATATTTATAAATTTTCAAATTAGACATCTGAGAAAAAATTAGGGCCTTTTAATTTTATGAACCAATGCCACAGCCTCGACTCTTTTGGACCAAAAATACCTTACTCAAGCTCTTTTTCTCCTCATAACCTCCAACAACAAATTAACTTAAATTATGATTAAAAATAATTAACAAATGAAACCAAAAACGCAATCAAAATTATCTAAAAATCAAATAACTATAAATCAAAGAAATAAAAACGCAAGTAATATAAAACCTAATTAATCTAAATCAAAACTCTAAGACTTAATTATTATTCAATGTAAAATATGTGTCAAAACAACTCTATTTCATAAGCTGTTAATATACTCTTTGGGAACACTTCAAGACTTTTTGTTAAGAGTGTTATAGAAAGAGAAGGAGTGAAGGGAGAATGTCAATCGATTATTTGTGTTTTTTTTTTTAAATCTATTATATAGTTAGAAGAATGAAGAAACATAGAGAAAAGAGTCCCATTAGCCTACCATTTTGGATCCTACTATAAGTGAAAGGATTCAACAAATTCATCATATTTAAGTTAGAAAGACTATTTTACCCTTCAAAGGAAATTAAAAAATAATAAATATATTATATACAAATCAGGTAAATAATTATCATCCATTTTTTCATCTTTCTTTCCCTCTAACCAACAAGACAAAGGATTACGATAGTCATTTATATCATCTACATTTTCTCCCTCCAAACTTTTTTTCCTCATTTTTACTGTCCATTGCTCCAAACAAACAAAGCCCAAGTTTAGAGATAATTTACAACCACTTAAAGTTTAGAGACTAATTTGAAAATTCAAGAAAAGTTTAAGGACACAAATGCAAAAAAAAAAGCTTATATAAGTAACAAAAACTTAGATTATAAAACCATAAAAAGAGATCCTCTTGAGACATCAACTGTGAGTAAAAGAGGATTTTGAACTCTGTGGTGTTTGTGTCATTGTCTTTTGTCCATTCTGATTAATAAAATGGGAAAGACAGGATCTGATAACAAATAAAGGCATTTCCGAAAGCCAGTGCTCTATTTCTTATAATGAACTCTTGGCTCGCTATGATGTCAATGTTACTTTCTCTTTCTCTCTCTGTGTGTTTCCTTTTTTGTTATTTGCTTGAGAATTTCTTCTAACTTTTTGATTACTTATTTTTGTTTGATAAGGTAAGGATTTGGAGTGTTAGAGGATTTTATTTGTTGAATTCTTTAAAGCAAACCCAGAATCTATTTTTTTTTTCATTTTATAAAGAAAAACTATAATCTTTTTTTTTCAATTCATTAATGGGAAGATAAGAAATGGTAGCCACTGAGAGGGGCTAACAACACCATCTCTCTTGTATTTAATGTCATTTTCTCGACAAAAAATAGGTCGTATCTTCTATAATAATGACATGTTGTTTTCTTTAAATGTGGGGATTTTAAAATAGAGGCAATTCAAATTGACGTTTGATGGAGTAATAACTAAGGCCAGTTTAAATTATGGAGGTAGTTTCAAACTAGTCAAAACACCCAAAATCCAAAATTTGTCCCCCTTTCTTTCAAGTTCACAAAATTGAAACTATTTTTTACAGTAAAACTCATTCTTTTTCTCATTTTTTTTTGTAAACAATAAGGTTTATTTTGTGTGTAGGTTTAGAATGTTTTGGTTTAGAATTGTATGGTTTTTGAAAGATGGGTTTTAAACTATGTGGTTTAAATGGTAGTTTTAAACTGATGTTTAAAATGCAAAAATTTAAAATGAGAATAATAGTTCAAAATGAGAACTAGTGTTTGAAAAATTGTAGTTTATAAAGGAAAACAAGAATGAGAATGGCTTCACTATTGAAAATGGTTCAAAACCACCTAAACTTGAGGGAAGACAAATTTTAGATTTTGGATGTTTAAGCCAGTTTAAAACCGCCTCAAGTATTATTTCACCAAACACCAGTTTGAACGGTCACCATAGTTTAAAATTGCGTCTATGGTTTAGAACCTATGCACCAAACAACACAGTAGCTTTTTGAATACTAGTTCTCGTTAGAGTTGTCAAAGGGCCTAGCCTAGCTCGGCCCCTACCCATTTATTTATCGTGTCATGCTAGGCTTGACCCAATTAATTTTTGTGGCATCAAGCCCAGCTCATGGTCCATTTATTGATGAGCCGTTCCTATAAAGTGCTTGGACCATGATCATGTTCATATCGATGTTTGTGCTTTTTTTTAATTGCATGTTTAGCTCTTAATCTGTCTTTTTCCTACCCAATATTAAATCTACAAAAAAATAATAAAAACACTAAATCGTAAAAAAAGAAAGTGCATTACTAATAAAAAAAATCTTTTTATAAGGACAACAACATTGTAGAATCTTATACGATATGGTTTCCATTATTAAGGTTTCCATATAAATCAAAAAGGGTAAGTATATATAGGCAATTGACAATTTACCAACAACAAAGAATCTATTTAATCTTTTTTTCTTTTTTGATCAAATCTATTAGAAATTTAGAACTTCTTTATAAAAAAATATTTATAAAAATATAAAAATATATTAGTAAAATTAGTTTTAAATTGCATATTTTAATCGTGCTTATAATTGGACCTAATTGTGCTTTTAACATGCTTGTATGCATGCTTATGTCAGGCTCTTATTGTGTCGTGCCCTTAACATGCATCATGCCCAAAAGTTACACCAAGCCTAGCCTATTTAATAAGCGGGATAGGCTAGGCCTATTTAATAATCCTATCGTGCTGTGCCATGTCGTGTCTACTTTCTGACATGTCATACTCATGCCATTCCATTAGGCTCCACCCATTTTGATATCTCTAGTTCTTGATTTAAACTCGATTTGATATTTTATTCTTGCTTTAAACCTTTATATTCCATATGCTAGTTCAAAACTACCATTTAAACCACATGGCTTAAAACCCACAGTTCAAACCATAAAGTTATAAGCTGTGTCATTCTGAAACTGCACACTTAACGGACCCTAATACTAATAATAAAATGTGGGATAGAATGATACAATTCTACTTATACAAAAAGAAAAAAAAAAAGCAAAATGAATATACATATAAAATAGAATATATGATGCAACTTCTAGCAAAATAAGAGTAACACGCTTGCAAAGCTTATCAACTCTCCGAAAATGATTTTCTAAAAAAAAAGAATAAAGAAAAGAAAGAAAAGAAAAGAAAAACTCTCTAAAAAAGAAATGAAGATGAGAGAAAAATGTCAAAATTATTGTTATAGGTGATTCTTTTTTTTAAAAAAATATATAGAAGTTATAAAAAGAAGTTATAAGTGTTAGGTTTGAATTGTAATTTAATATCTAATGTAATATTTTAAAATGAAATAAAAAATTTTGTACATCTTTTGTGCATGTTAGAAATGAAAGAAACATTTAGAAAGCAAAATTAAGGTCTAAAATTGGTCCCAAAATTCGTCCCCACTCACCCACCCAACCCACCAATGCAATAGGTTGCAATCTTCTATATATGAATATTTTATTATGTATTTAAAGGATTGTATCATAGTATTAGATTCATTTAGTATTTAATTAGTAAATATAACAATATCCAATATTCATATATATATATATATATGTGGGCTTATTTTCAATAGGTATTTTTTAATAGTTATATCTCTAATAAGAGTATATTTTGATGCAATAAGAATTTAATCTTATTAATTTTTCAATTTATTATAGTCGTTTAATTTATATTAATTTTTCAATTTATTATAGTCATTTAATTTATATAACACGGATAAAAAAAAACTATTGAATATTTAACCCATTAAAACCACAAGTACGTATATAAATATGTAATCATCATATAAAATTATTAATAAAATCAATAAACTTTGTCACAAGAAAAATGTTGGGAAGGAGGATACCCTAAATTTGGGCCACATTGTGGTGTGACAAGTTTAGAAGGTTAGTTGCTAAAATTTAGAAAAATTTTATCAAAAGAAGAAAAATTTTAGGGATTCAAATGCCAATAACCCTTAAGACAATTAATACTCGAGACATTCTTAAGTTCATTGCACGTATAATATTTAAGAATTATGTTAAGCAAAATACATGCTACGAAGATTATTATTTAAATTTGAGTTTTATGATAAATTCTATAAGTATAAATATGAAATTTTTAAGATTAAAAGTCATACCATAAGTCATGAGAAGTACGAATTAAACATAAGGATTAGTTGACAAGCAAGGAAAATATGCTAGAAGTTTAATTGTTACAAAATGAGTCGCAATGAATTTTAAGATGTAAATACAACAAAAAAGAAAAAAGCATACAAAAAATATGAAAATTATACAATAATAGAATAAAACAGTATAAAAATTATACTGATAGAATTAAGCAATGCAAAAATTATACTACATAAAATTAGTAGCATAGAAATTGGACTGTATAAAGTTAAGTGGTATGGAAATCATACTGTTTGGAGAATGTAGATTGGTATGGAAGGTTATGAGACCTCATAAACAATATAGAAAGAATGGTGTTAGTATAGGAAGAATATAGACAATTTAAGAAAAATACTTTCAATGTAAATTTAGACTGTGTAAAAAATTAATATGGGTCCATTAGCAAACACCCAAATGGTGGAAAATTTTTCACATCCCTCCTTGAAGAACCAGTTGTTGCAAGTGAAGGCGAAATAAATATTTATTTGTATTTTAGTTCTTAGTTTTGTTTCATAAATATCTAAGGATATTTTTGAAATAAAAGTTGATGTGTGACACACATGATGACAACTTTTACATAAAAAAAGGCTACATCTCTCCTTGGTTGGACCTAGTTTTGGCCCTCCATTTAGAGTGATTTTACAACCTTCTTTTAGTCCTAATGAGGTGTTAGTATTTGACAAAGTAATTAGTGGGAAAAAATCATACTTTGTTTCCATCATTTTTCATGTAAAATTTAAGTACAAAACCCATTTTTCCATGGCTCCAAAACTAGTCACTCTCTCCTCTATATTCTCTCAAAATGTTGATGATTAAAGCCTCCAAATTATCCAAGGATACAAGTTCAAGTGTTCATGAGCAATGTTTTGTAATTTTGGAGGCAAAAATATCAATTTATACTATGGATTTTTAGTATTTTCCATGGGTTTTAAGGAGCTTTTTGATGGAGTTTATTATGGTTTATGACAAGGAGAATTAGCTAAGATTTCAAGCAATAAAGAAGGGGTGCAACAACTTGAGAAATCCTAAACCCTAATCTTGAAAAGTTTAGTGTTTTCATGGAATTTGTGTATGGTTATGCATATAAGGTGTTTGATTTAATATTTATGGACTATGGCATGTACTAAAGACACTATGACATGATTATTTGATATGTTATGATGATGATGATGATGGAGAAATAGGAATTACGTTTTATGCTTGAAATGAAAATGTATGATAAACTTTTTCATGTATGATAAACTTTGTCAAATGCATAATTTAAGCATTTTAAGTGTTTGACAAAATGGTTTAGGATCATGGATGAAAATAAAATGTTATAACATGATTATTGTAAATATTAATTGCTTGTTAATGTGTTTGGAAAGGTTTAAATGAGATTAAACCTTAGAGAAATAAGTTAAAGAAAGTTAAGGTGCAAAAAGTATGAAAAGGATATTTTTGAAAGTTTATAGGGTGTTTGGCATAGGGTAGTCCGGACCATTATCTCAGTTATGAACAGTATAAGGCTTTCACATGCTACAATAAAAAGAAAGTTACCACAGTGTAAAGCTCTCATATGCTACAGTAAAAAATAGTTCTAACAAATAGTTCCCACCATCATGCGAAACACACTTTTAAATGTTTGACGCCTATAGAGACCAAATTGTTTTCTAGGTTCACCATGTAATTTATTTGAAACATCAAGCCAGATAACTTTCGTGAAGAAATCCCTCTCAAATTCTAATTAAAACAAGCTAAACACGTTGATTTCAGTTTTGCCTTTTCATAAATGCCATTAATATAATACTAAAAAATTTCTAGTACATTAAATGGGCAATATTTAAGGAATTATTATGACTAATTCAAGTCCAAATTTTGTGAGCTAAAGTTTATGCTCAAAAATTTGTTGTCTTTTAAGAGTAATTTTTTTATTTTTTTTAAAATAAAGAAACTTCATTTAAACTAATAACAGTGCAAGCGATGTCGCTTAAGCCATCCATTAAGAATAAACACTCTTCTCGACTAGTGCTGGTTCTAGATGTGGTGGGATGAACAAAAAGTACAATTAAGCACAAAGGGATAAATATTGGGTGTTCGATCCAAAATAGAGACACCACTAGACATAAAGCTCAACAAAGGCTCGTTGCACTAGCTCATTGACTACCAACATTGATTGACAGAATGTAAAATCTCTATAGTGGAGGCAAAAAGACTTGGACTAGATACAAATCTAGTTGAACATAAATAACCCAGACTAGATTCAGATCTAGCTAAACATAACTAAAACCCTGCTCTCCACAGATGGGTAAGCCACACACAATAAGTTTAGAGATGGGGAAATCATCTCTATTATTACAAACTTAACAAAAATACAAGAAAGAAAATACAAAAAAGATGGCAAAAACTCTACCGCCTTTATTAAACAAACAACACAGTCTATACAGCAATCCCTTACACTAAAGTCCATCACCGCCAGCCACCCAGATACTCAAAGATTCCTTATTCGATAGCACATAGTCTCTCTGCCACTAACCCTATAGCTATAGTCCAGAGCCACCTCGTCCTTTCCTCCACTGGTGGCATAAGCCCCCTTAGGGCCCCTCAATGTTAGTGCTGAATAGGTGGCTGGCAAACCTCCTAGCCTCTAGCTGAGCCTAACCCCCTAGTTTCCCATCCTCCTCTGTCTACCCATCAAAAGTTTCTCATAGTGTCCCCACCTCTATTCCCATGCCTAGGCTAGAGCCACGGTGTCTTGCCCACCTCCAGGGCACAAACTCGTTTGGGTCCATCAATGCCGATGATGTATGGGCAACAACAGAGATCGCCCATCCATGCTTGAGTAAGTCTAACAAGGCTCCTTTTGAGCCCCTTCAGTCCAACCCAGCTTTGGATGTGCTCCATGCTCCCTACTTCCACCGTTGACCACCCTACCTTCATCGAAATCAAGCTTTAAATTGGCTGAGAATCAACATCCCCAACTCTTTTGCCAAGCTTTAACTAGCTTCGATCTTGTCTCCCCTAGCTTCGTACACATCAACGTAGAGAAGGTCGCTCATCAACCACAATGCCACCTAAAAGGTGAAAAATATGCCACATGACCTCCTACGTTGGCCAATTTTTGTTAAGTGGTAGAGAGCTATTTTTTGTTTGCAAAATGGTCCTAAACCAAGTCTTTTTATTATTCACAAGCTTAAGAGATAAAGATAAGCAAAATGGCATGAACCAATTAATAAAAAAATCCATTTTTCTCCTCTAAAAACTGACCACCTCTTTCATTTATTCTCTCAATATTTTGATGATTTTAAGCCTCCAAATCATGTTTTGAAGTGATATCAAGAGTATGGAGGAAGAATAAGAAAGTTTCAAGGTAAAACTTAAAACTTTTTCTATTGAGTTCAAAGGGTTTTACTTATGTTTTTAGATAGGATTTTCATGAGATATGTTATGAATATTGTCAAGGGTTTTGAGAAGTTTTTAAGTACTATGGAGAAGAATTAAAAAGCTTGGAAAAGCTTAAGTAAAATCCTTAACTTTAAACTTGAAAATTTATGCTTCTAAGTATGCACATCAAGTGTTGGTTATAAATTATATACTATGGTATGTAATATAAACTTTATGGCATGCTTAGTTGGTGTGCTATGTCGATGATGATGAGATTGATAAGATAAAAACTAGGGTTTTAGGCTCAAAAAGAAAAGTTAAGACAAACCTTGTCATAACACAAAGTTTAGATACTTCAAGTATTTGATAAAATATTTTGGAATCATGACATGAAAAGAGAAATGTTATGGCATGATTACTTAGAATATTAAATGCTTAAATGTTTAAACCCTACCATAGCAAGTTATGCAAAGATTATATCATAAAAGTGTTTTAAGAGACTTTTTGAAAGAAGTAAATACTTGAGGAACTTAAAAGGCTAAATTATTTTCTGATTTCAACACAGGACACTACTACAAATGAGCCTTATAGCGACAACATTTTTTACGATGACAATTGTCATCATAAATATTCCCTTTTTTGCAATGACAAAACATCAAAATTGGGAAACATTTTTCAACGACATGTTGTCACATATACAACTAATTTGCATCAACATGTCATCGCAAAAAAGAAAGCACATAATATTCATATTTGCGATGATGTTTCGTTGCAATTAGTGGTTGGGCGGCAAGAACATTTGGCGCCAGAGGGCTCGCGCAAAATATGCTAAGTATTTAGGACAACAAAGGCGCCAAAAATATCATTGTGTACAAGTGGCAATAACATTCTGTACACATGATGAGAATTGCAAAGTTTTTTGCGACGACATTAAGTCAGAGTTCCAAAGGTCTTTTTTACGACAACAATTTGCTTTTTTCAACTACATATTATTAGAAATACTAATGATTAACAACTGTCTTACGCTGTCAGCCACAATGGCGGTGAGATTATTTGTGACAACATATCTTGTCACAACATATCTTGTCACAAAAGGGCACTTTAATGAAAATTATTTACGACGATGTTTTTTAACTGTCATTGCAAAAGATTACTTTGTTAATATTTTTTTTTCTAGATTAAGTGGGATGATGTCGTTTTGATGACCTTTTGCAATGACTTTTTTAATTATTTACAATGACAAAATATCATTGCAAAAAATTTTGGGTATAAATGACAGAGCTCCCTTTCCCTATTTTTTTAGGCAGTTTCTCCCTCCAATCTTCATTTTCTCTCCATTTTTTGTGCCCTGTTCTGCTCAAATCTCTCCCAAACTTCTAGAAATTCATAGATTCATGAGTTTTGTATTGTAAAAATTCATATTATCAAACAATAACCATAGAAATCTCCCTAAATTAGGAAATCCCCAAACTTTTTCTCAGTTGAGTTTTTGGAGCTTTTGGTTGTTTTTCGGCCATCCACCATTGAAGTTTTCGCTGCCATCCTCATTTTCTAACTGTCGTTCTTAATGGGTTTTAGATTATATAAGTTTTTAAATTTTTGGTATTTTGACTATTTTTGAAATTGTGTTATGAATTGAATTTTTAGAGTTGTGAATATGTTATTTGGATTGTGATTTGTTGTTGAATTATGAATTGTGATTGTCATTTTATTACAACTATGGATTGTTTTATTGTGGATTGTTGTAGAATTTATTTTTTTGGATTTTGTAGAATTAGAGTTTTGCAATTGTAAAATTATTGTTAATGCATTATGGTAATTAAAAAATTGAAAAAATAAATGTCAAAGTTTTTAATAATAATAAATTATAAAAATTATTTTTAATTACAGTTTAAAAATTAAAAATAAGAAAATGATAATTCTTAATTTACAATTAATGAACTAATTAATTTATTTATTAAGTATAAAGTAAAATAATATACTAAATCGTTATTATAAACTAGTGAACAATATAGTTTAATAATTATACTATCATTGTTAAGGATTAATTATCATAAAATTTGATAATATAGTATAAAATTATTGTTAAAGCATGGAATAAATGTCAAAGTTATTAATAATAACAAATTAAGAAAATAAAAAATTGTAATTTTTAATTAGAAATTAAAAAATAAAAATAAGAAAATAATAATTCTTAATTAACAATTAATGAGCTAATTATTTAAATATAACAATAATAATGTTTTTTAAAATTTTAATTTTAATTTAAAACAATAAGAACAATAAAAATATTATAAAATTGTGTAAAATAATCATAAAATTTGATAAGATTGCATAAAATTTAATAAAATAGTATCTTTTTTTTGGAGGTAATAAGTTTTGATAAGTGACTTTACAGTCACAAAAAAAACAACATACGGGAGTATAAATTTATGTCTTCATTTTGCACACGCTTGCATGAGTTTACCTTAGACCCATTTGAGAATTGATATATAGTAACACCGATGCTTGAATTGTCCCATTTGGACAGTTTGGTATTGTAATTTATGTGTTTGTTATTTATTTTCACTTGCTCTTTTGGTAGAGGTTTCTGTACATCTTCCTTTGTTCTCTCGGTGTGCGCCTAATAGCACATTCAATAGAACTAAGAGGAGATGTTGTCGAAATTTCTACAGAAAAGGGGTGTTGTGGAATGAATGACACAATATGTAAATATAATATTAAATGGTATAGGGCCTTAACCTGTAGGTTTGGAGTAAAGGAGGAGTGTAGAATTGTATTTATACATGCATACATTTACCAGTTCATAATACTCAATGTGTCTGTTATTGCGTATAGTTGAAATTCTGATTGATAAGAGTTAGATATATCTGAGGAACCAGTTGTTAGATGATATATCTGAGGAACCAGTTGTTAGATGAGTATGGGGATGGGGTGTCTACTTTTATTGAAGTCAGAAAGAATTATGCAAATTCGTTTGGAAATATTAGCTGTACTTGTATAACGTGTTAAAATCATGACATGCGGCTAGTTGAAACAGTGAAAGTGCGCATACATTGATTTGGTTTTGATACATCGTACACAAAATAGATTTACCATGGTAAAGTAGAATAGGTAGAGGAGGTTTCAAGTATTGGCCCAATTATAAGTGAATTGGTAGATGAAGTGCTTGCAGTATTGAACATGTTGTTGGCATTAATGACGATCATGATATGTTGGATGAGACAAAAGTGAATATTAAAGATCCCCAAGATGATGAATTCAAGGATCTCTTATGTAAGCTCCAAGTGGCATTGTATCTGGGTTGCACTAAGTATTCATCATTGAATTTCTTAGTGAAATTGATGCAGCTAAGAGTGTTGTATAAGTGGCCTAATGAATGCATGGATGCTATGCTGAAGTTATTAAAAGATTCGTTCCCTGATGGGAACAAGTTACCTGAAACACATTATGAGTCGAAGAAGTTATTGAGTAAACTAGGCCTAAGCTACAAGATAATTCATGTTTGTAATTATGATTATGCTTTGTTTTGGAAGCAAAATGTTGATTTACAGGTTGTCCTGTTTGTAACACAAGTCATTGGAAGAGTAAGAAGAGGAAGAAAGCTCTATGGAAAGTACTACTTTACTTTCCTTTGAAGGATTGGTTGAAGCATTTGTATGCTTCCCGTCACACTACTAAGGAAATGACATGGCACCAATGCAGGCGATTGAAGGATGAAAAGTTAATGCGTCATCTAGTTGACGGTAAAGAGTGGAAGGAATTTGATGAAAAATACCCTGATTTTGCCAATGATCCAAGAAATGTTCAATTGGGTTAAGTTGCTAATGGTTTCAATCCTTTGGGGAACATGAGAATGAACCACTCATACTTATATCTCAAGCAAAACAAGTGTTTTACATAGATGATTTGTTTAACAGTCCGACTTAGAAAGTTGTTGAACACTTTGGACATCAGCATATATGGGATCTCCTTGAAGCATATGTGGATGATGTGATAGTGGTTCAAGATATAGAGTCTATAAATGTTGAATTAGTAGTGGAACTACCAGAGATTGACACCTTGACATAGAATTTCCCTAATGTATCATCACATGTTGTCACATCCAATGTTGATGCAATCTTAAAAGACAAGTCTCCCGAAGAACATGAAGACTTGGATTTGCAAGAAGAGGATGATGAAACTTTAAAGGAGTACGTTGAAGTCGAAGACGATGACTCTGAAGATGATGACAACGTTAATGATAATGGCAACATTCAAGACATTAGTAGTAACGAAGAATAGATATTATGTATAGAGGCCCTTGTTTTTATAGTACTAAATTAGGATATTAGTATAACATAATTATTATAGTACATAATAATGTTATTAAACCTTTTATTTGACAACAGTTGGATATGTCTGGACAAGTTGCTACACGTGCTGGCACTATAGGTGGAGCACACCCTCCACCCCACCTGTATAAAGTGCTGTCACGCTGTCAGTTGGGTATGTTACAACCCAGTTGCAAATTTGTATAGTTTATTCAATTAACTAATTTTAATCTAAAATATTTCTTCATGTTTATAGCACTAGAAGCCATACCTCGTTGTCATACCAATCGAGAAAAGGTAAAAGGGCGGGATATTATAACATATGTAGAGAAGTACAAAAAAGTTCCAGTTACATTTGACGAGGCCAGTGGTACATGGAAGGCTCTTAGGTAGTTTGGGGCATGGTTCGAAAGTGCCATAGGCATCTATACTCGAGATGCATGTGAGCCATATCACGATGCTTGGAAAGATGTTAATGCCTAGCATAAGAGACAAATTCAGCAATGCATGCTAGAATGTATTCAACTTTATCCTTATAGACCATAATTTGTACAGTATATAATTTTTATAGAACATAATAAAAGTAATTATTATGATCTTAAATGTGTTATAGGATTGGTTTGTATTGGATTATGAAAGGCTAGATGGCATCCTCTATGGCATGGTTGATAAGGAGGCAGCCAAGTGCCTTAAGGATTAGAAGAGCAACAAAAAGGTTAGTAGGTTTATTTAATTACAAGCAATCTTAAAACTTTTCAAAGAATACATTATTCTAACACATTTAAATTGTTGGACAGGCCAACATAGTGACCCAACAATCTGCCATAGACAACTAGGCAGACATGCATCATCACGGGGAGACTTGGGTCATCCCCTAAGCATAACAAACTTTTGTAAGTACTTTAAATTTTCAATACTATGTCCTCTTATTCAAATTACTCTATGCATTTTGAACATATGTAAAATGTTATTTGTGTGGAATACGATGAAGTGGGAGAGACAAACCCAGATGACACAGTCTGCTTCCTCTTCAACGGCACCTACGCTTAACAAGGAGGGAATATTGGAGCATGTCCTAGGTAGATGTAAAGGACACATAAGTGAACTAGGCCTTACACTCTCGCATAGGATTTAGTCTGGTGCGGGTGATGGTTCATCCTCTAGCTCCTAGTTGGATGGAACATCTTCGATGCTTGTTAACCAGCCTTTGGAAGATTTTCTACGGAGATTAGCCGAGTACAACATGACTTTGTCCCAAAGCTACACGTTGTTGGTGGAGTTGGTGGGCCATTTGGTACTTGGAGCCCAACTCCTACAAGTGATGACTACACCAACTTTTGTTTGACCAAGTCCTCAGCCTCCTCCAGACATGACAACGATGACAATGATGGCACCAACGATGTTGCAAATTTAAGAGATAAGATTGTATTTTTTTGTTCAAAATTTTGGCACATTGGGTCTGTTTGGTATTGTTTTCAAAATAAGTGAAAATGGTTTATTTTAGAAAATGATAATTTTTTGAAAATATGCTGACAGTGTTTTTGAAATTTTTGCCTCAAAAAGCGCGCAAAAACATTTCCAAAAATTCTCAAAACAAAACCAAATGGGGCCATTATATTTGGTTTGATTTTTATTTTATTATTAGAATAATGTATTATCAACTGTCTTTTTTAATATTAAAATTTTATTTTTATTATTATAATTCGATAATTTCTATTTAAAAAAATATTAAAAATTTAATAAATAGTATTAAAAATATATTAAATATTAAAAAAACATTTTAATAAAATAAATTGCAATGACAAAACATTAAGATATTTGTGACAACTTTTCAAAAGTCATCACAAATAATCAGATCCACGTCAACATTAGCACACGTTGTTGCAATGACATTTTTCAAAATTGTCGTCGCTAAAAACTAAAGCCGCGTCATATTTGAGACAACTGCGATGACATAATTGAGATGACTTTTTTGTGACTATTTATCACCACAAATAATATTGCGACGATGACATCGTCGCAAAAATATTATTTGCGACTAGTTGTTAGCGATAACATATTGGCGATGACATGATGTCGCAAAAAATATATTTGCAATAACTCTCGGCTTTTTGCGACAACTTTTTGTTGTCACAAAAGATGTTGTTTGTACTAATGGGATTTATTATGGAAACGTCAAGATGGAAGAAATTATACTTGAATTTTGATCGGAGCAAGCCAAAAAACGTTGGTTTTGATTCTACCTATTAAAAAATGTTATTAGGATGAATGATTTCAAAGAAAGTTTTAACATAAAAGTTATAGATCTTGTTAAACTATTAATAATCACGAACGGCTTGTGAAATTTTGCAAAGATTTTAAGTAATGAGTTTTATGAGATTTTAAGTATGAAATTTTGAAAAAACAAAAACATTTTGAAATGGTTTGAATTAGACCAAGAAGATTTTGTAAGTATTAATTATGGTTAAAAATTAGATGTTTTGGTATAAGATGGGTATGTTTTGTCCCGAGGACAATAATGTAAAGATTTTTGTTTTGGGCTAAAATCGTAAAACGATGTAAAACTAGATTTTCATTGAAAAATGCCAGTTTTCTACACTGCTATGGATATTGAGTAACCATAGATTTTAAGTTTAAAAAGATTTAAGTTTTTACTAAGAAACTAAGGAGAAACACGTCACGGGTGTAATCATCAAGATTTTCATAAAACGGGTAAAAACTATAAAGTTTTGATAAAATAGATTTTTTGCGAAAAAGAACATCGATATTTTGATCTTTGCGACATTAAAAATAGCAAAGAAATGTAAGTTCTAGTTTAAAATAGGTTTCAAAAGTTTTTTAAGAGCTGTCAATGGCAAAATGGTCATTTTTCATAAAACAACTTAAACAGACCTTGAAACTTCCGATTTAGGAAAACATCCCTTAGTGGGAATTTCTTTTGTAACCCATTAGTAATGAGATGGTAAAGTAAAACAAGAAGTTTAGTAAAATTACGAGGCTTATGAAAAACGCACAAAGGGTAAAATCGTCACTTTTGACAAAAACAACTAAAATGGACCCCGAACCTCCAAATTAGCAAAATGTCCTTAGACAGAAAATATTATGTATCATGTTGAATGACAAAACCATCAAGCAAGATGAGAAATTTGGCCATAGAATGAATAGATTAAATAATAAAGAAGTAAACTGCTAAGTAATGAGGTTAAATAGAAAGAATGAACGTTTAACTTTTAAGTTTTTATCGATCAAGCAGGTTGATAATAAAAAAAATTATCTAATAGTCAGGTGTCAATTGAACAGGACTCAAATCCGACCAATAGAAGGGAAAGGGATAAAGTTAAACCACTAAAGCTATAAACATGTAAGTTTCAAACCTCACTATAGCGTTAAAAAAATAAATTTCAAATGCTTTATAAAATGTTTGAAGTTTGTTTGCATTTGTCATGCATAATGTTTTAAAAGTTCATTATATGATTTGTGATGTGTATGCATTTGTTATGTTCATTGCATCAAACATTAAGTTATGTCACATATCATGATCACTAAGATTACAAGATTGATAATCAAAATCCTCAAGTTAAGATAAGGAAGTGTCATACCAGCCTCCCAACCTAGGGGGAGTGTTATGCTAAAGTTATATTATGGTCTCAGTGTTTGATAGCCAAACGCATTTGGTACATACACTTAGGTCCATAATTCAAGAAAGTTAAGAATGATGATAAAAGTTCATAAATAAGCATAAAAGGAATCATGCATTAGAATATTTCTTATCCATGAAATGTTTATGAGAAGGGTTTATGAAAAACATTGTAAGAAATCTTTTTACGAGAAATGTTTTTCCGAGAAATGTTTATAAAAAACATCTTATGAAAATGTTTTACGAGGAAAGGTTTATGAATAATGTTTAATGAGAAAAGTTTTACAAAGAATGATTATATGTTTTGTGAGATTAGTTTGAACTTACTGAGTAAAAGCTCATTATAAGTTCCTTTACGCTGTAAGTAGTTTTATAGAAGACTAGTACGACTAGTTGAAAAGTAGTGTTGTGGTGACAAATAGATGGTTGGATATGGATACCACTATAGAAAGTTTCTACTGTTTAAAAAAGACAAAGTTTTAAACTTATTTGGAAAGATGTTTTAAAAAGTTTTATGAAAGTAAATATGGATACCACTATAGAAAGTTTCTTTTTTCTTAAAAAAAAGTTTTCAACTATTTTGAAAAAATGTTTTAAAAAGTTTTACGAAAGTGAATGTTTACTTTATAATTTTTTGAAATGTTTTGGATGTTTATAAAGTCAAGAATTTAAATATGTTTTAGTTTCTATTACAACAGAAGTCACAACAGCTTTAAGTATGTTTTAAAAGAAAAAGAAAAAAAAATTACTCTATGTTTTAAAAGGGTTTGAATTAGACCAATGAGCTTTTGTAAGTTTTGATCCTTGTGAAAAACTGAACGTCTTAGCATAAGATGGTTAATTTTGGTTCCAAGGACAAAAATGTCAAGATTTTCGTGTTTCAGGCCAAAACCGTAAAAAACCGTTTAAATGGGAATCTTTATAGTGAAATGTTAGTTCTATATACTATTGCAGATAGTAAGTAACCACAGATTTTAAGCTTAACAAGAATTTAAAGCTTTTATCAAGTAAAGAATAAAAAAAATTAAGGGTGTAACTATCAAAATTTTCATATTACGAGTCAAAACTATAGAGTTTTGATAAAATAAATTTTTCACGAAAAGGAAAGCACTGTTTGGTTTTTCGTAAATGTGACAAGCAACAAGAAAATGTAAATTTGGTTTAAAATAGGTTCTGAAAGTTTTCTAATACCCATCAACGGCAAAATGGTCATTTGTCGCAAAACGGCCAAAACAAACCCTGAAATGCCTGATTTAGAAAAACGCCATTTAGTGGAAATTTTTCCATAACCCATAAGCAGTGGAATGGTAAAATAAAAAGAGAAGTCTAGTAAGGTCAGTGCCCAAGGACTTCGAATTAGCAGGATGCCTTGAGACGAGAAACGTTCTGTATCATGTTAAGTAACAAAACCATCAAGTAAGACAGGAGATTTGAATAAGGAAGGAACAAGATAAGCAGTTAAGTGGTAAACCAATAAAAATTAGGCTAAGTAAAAGGAATGAACAGTTAACATTTTAAGTTGCATTATCGATCAACTAGGTCAGTAATTAAAAAAATTAGCTAATAGTCAAGTGTTGTTTGAACAGGATACAAAGCCAACTAATAGAAGAAAAAGAATAAAATAGGAACGTTAGAGCGTTATCTAGGTAAGTCTTAAAACCTCACCTATGGCATAAAGCAAATGATTTTTAAATGCTTTAAATATGCTTAAAAACTGTTTGCATTAATTATGCATAATGTTTTTAAAGACCAAGCATGATTCACAATATATCGTATTTGCTATTTTTAATGTTTTAATGCTAAGTTATAGCATAAGGTAAGTTTAGCACTTGATATGCTCAATAAAGATACAAAAGATTAAACCAAATATGTTAATTAAAGTGTCATACCAGCCTCTTAGATGTAAGGTTTACAAGCTATGTTAAAGTTATGATCTTATTGTTTGATAGTCTTAACTCTTCTACAATGGAAGTATTATGTTTATAGTCTTATAATTGATGATGTTTGTTGATCTTGCGTCTGTTAACACACTTTAAAATAACCCTAAGTATAAGGTTATCTCAAGTAATACTTACTCGGTGAATCTGAGGTCAAACCCACAGAGAAGGATTTTATTCAGTTCCAGTACATATATTATATTAACTTTTTCTTTTTATTTAAGTTGAAAAATATGAGGATTAATATTTATTATTCAGAAAATATATTTACAATATTTACATATTTTTACAACATTTTTCATACTTTGTTTTTGATAATTTAGAACTTTAATAACAAGAAATGCAGACAAAATTAAAATGGAACTTTAACAACAAGTGCAGATAATTTAAAATAACTTAAGCAAAGTAACGACGGCAATTCAAAGAAATACAACAGCAATAATAACAGGCTGAGGTTTAAAGGCTTCATTCTGGCAATTATCTTAAATATATTTTAGTTTTTCTTTTTATTTATTAGTTGGTTTAAGAATACACTATACCATCCTATGTTGACAATAAATTAAGAGTTACTAGGCGTTTACTGTGCTATTCCATGTCTATAATGTAGCAAAAATACAACTTAATAAATAGGCAGCATTTCAACATAATTTAACTAAAATAACAACCAAGATAATAAGTTAAGCATTTACCGAGCCATTCTCCATCTACGACTAATCAAAGTTCTCCCAAGCATTATTTGTACTAGTCTATTCTCTCAAGCATTATCCGTGCGAGTCTATGTCGTCGATAAATCAAAACTGTAATTTTGGCAGAGTTCTAGCTAAGAAATATTGAAATCCTAAGTTTTCTAAAAAAATATTTTGGCATTACAACTGCTTAAAAAACTAAGAAAAATAAAAAATATTTAAGGTAATTTTGCTAGAATTTCCCCCTCTTCCCTCAGCTAGAAAAAAAAAAGAAATTAAAAAGTCATAATTAATAAAGTACTACTAATTTTATTGAACATAATTTTTATAACATAAATTGAGAAATATTTTACAAGTAACTGGACTAAAAGCTTAACATTAAAAAAAACTAAAATGTAAACCGATTATTTAAACAACAATGTTTTACACTACGAGAGGCTCTCTCAAATCTAGGCTAATGCCTCGGTATTTATAGACAAAGTTTGTCTACTGTTTACAAATTTTTAAACATTTCTCATTGTAGCTCTGTTGAGAAATTTAAGTAAAATGATAATTCTCCTCCATTTTTCAACACGAATTTCGCAATTGCAGAATGCAAATTTTTGTTTGGAATCAACTACTGTGTGGCAACTGGACGAATGGGGTCAAATGCGATCTGGAATGCTAAAATGGTGATCCAAAGGTTGAAATGCATTGAAGAAAGTAGGACCAATTGGACCGCAAATGCAAACCATCAGATCAATCAAGGTTAGTTCATCAAACGGCTAACAGGACGCCCATACATGAACTCACATGCACATGATCCAACTCAACCTGAACCATTCTTTGATGTGCGTGAAAGTTGTCAACGCATGTTACGCACGTGCCAATCGCAAATCGACACACGGAGTGCAATACTGATGCAGCGTTGGTGCAACGAATGACGTGCTGACACGCATTCCTTTCTTGAATGGCTGAGATCGATCAAGTGGCTCATTGGTCGCTTTAGATCTCGCCACGTGTCCTTCATATCCAAATTTGAATTTTTAATTTTTTTTTTTTGCATTTGTTGTCCAATTTTGTCTGTTTTGGTGTCATTTTGATCTGTTTTTCCTCTAGATTCCAAATCTAAATTTCACAAACACACTAAAATTAATTATTTTACAAACAAAATAATTATTAAAAATATTTATTTTACATTAAAACACACAAAATTAATTACAAACTTATAAAAGTTCTAATCTCTTTTGGTTTAGCATAGATATGATTTTTAAGACTGGGAAATATATTTTGAAATTACTAAAAATATTATAAAACATATTTACAAACTCAAAGCACACTATCAAACACATTAAGACTCAAAATAAAATAATATTACATAAATTTTATCGATTAAGTACATATTTAACACACCAAAATGACTCTAAAAATTACCAAAAATATTATTAAACATAAAACACATTAAAAACACATTTTTAAATACATTTCCATACTAAGACATTTAAAACACTGTTTATCACTAAATTGCTATAATTAAGGAGTTTTACGAGAAATATTAATGCAAAATAGTTGATTTTAACGTTAAAAAAAATGTATTTTCTAAGTCTCATCATTTGTACAAACACTTAAGTCCTCAAGATAAAGAAAGAATAAGAACAATGTTAAGAAATTCAAAACGATGTTAAGAAATTCAAGTAAGTTATGAATGATAATAAGATGTTCATAAAAGAACATAAGGGGAATCATACGTTATGATATTGCTTGCATTCCATGTAAGTAATGTGTAATGTTTAATCCTAAGATGGATAGAAACTATGTTCAAACACTAGAAGATCAGAGTTGCACAGCAAAAGCGTAGTGTTACAACTAAAGGAACTATGCTAATAAGATGATGTAGAATTTTAGAACTCTAAGTTGGGGACTCAATTTTAAGGTTACCAATGAAAGAGATAACAAAATTCATTATGAAAAGAAAAGATGATAGAAGATAAGAGCATACCTCTTATTAGAATTTCATGATGGAAACTCAAAGCAGAGGTAGCAATATGAAAGAAAAAAGAGGATATGAAGATGAACTATCCATGGCTATTCTAATTTTCAAGGACAAAAAATTTTTTAGGTAGGTAGATTGTGACACTCGAGAATTTTTTGTGCATTATATATGCAATAATTAAGGGATTATGTTAAGTACATCATGTACAAATTTTGTGAGCTAAAATTTATGCTAAAAAATTTGTTATTTTAAGAGTAATTTTAGCGTCACAAGGATTATTGTTTTAATCTGATTGTTATAATAAATTCCATAAGAGTGAGTATAAGAATCTTAAGGTTAAAAATCATGCCACTATCCTAAATTAAGTATGAATTAAATGAAAGATAAGGATTAGTTAATAAGCAAGGAAAAGCAAGCTAAAAAGCTTCATTGTCACAAAATGTATGGCAATAGATTTTGAAACTGGAATACTATATGAAAATACTATATAGAAATATGGAAATTATAAGTTAAGTAGTACATAAGTTATGCAATATAAGAATAATGTAGTATAAGGATTATACTAATAGACTTAAGTAGTATAAAAATTATACAGCATAAAGTTAAGTAGTATAAAAATTGGACTGTATAAAGTTAAGAAGTGTCACAACCTGCCTTTTTCGGGCTAAGCTTTAACACTTTCTAACTTATGTATCTATGAAAAACTTGAAATTTTTTTTAAATAAATATATTTATTACACATACAAACTGAAATTTCTTTGATAATTATATGTATAATTACACAAGCAACTTTCTTTTTAAAACAACATCTACTTAGAATATTCAAAAGAGGTTTTATCTCACATAACTAAACTATATCATTTATACATCAAGATCTAATATGACTTAAAATACATAGCAACGGAAACACTTCTGTGGCAGTATCCACACCCTGGTCTGCACACTGCTCATATTCCCCCGCCAACTCATCAGTTTGTTCATTCTGACCTTCTAGAGGAAATTCCTACAACATGAAATAACTAGGTGAGCTTATGCTCAGTAAGTCCAAACATAGCTCACATAACTCTTATACTAATACACATGATCTATTTATGCTTTCTTATGAACATTCCTTATTCTTGTTATATCTTTTCTTTCAATAGGGCCCAAGTACTTATGCCATATGTGCACGTAGGTTTTCATAACACCGAGACCATAACATAGCTTTAACTTTAAACTCCCCTTTACTTCAGGAGTCAGTATGACACTTTCCTTAGTTCTGGTATTTCATTTACTAGTCTAGTTATTTTGGTTATTATACCATGCATGACAATATGCGTACATACTATGTGTGAAACATTTACACTTCTCAACTGTACAGCACATGTAAGCACATTCATATAAATACGCAATACCCTTAAACCTACTCTTTTATACTGTAGGTGGGTTTGAAACTTACTTGTTTTTGCTGCTACAGGGATAGTCTCTGTGTTCTTTGCTACACGTCTAGTGACCTGTTTGGCCAATTATATCATTATTAGCCAAATCATCACTATTTAACTATACATACATAAAGTATATGTTTCAATTACTTAAAGTTCAATCGTCCTCAAATTTTATTCCAATCTTATAACTTCTATATAAAAGAGAAATCCTTAATAAGGTCGTTTATCTCTAACTTATATGTTTTGGGGTCTGTACCGCTCATTCATGGAAAATGATATTTTTGCCCCTAGAAATTTTTTTTCCAACTTTAACAATTTTTTGTAAAATTTATATCTCACAACCGAACGCGATTTTCAACGAATTGGCCATTATTCTTAACAATTTTGTTGAGATCTACAGCTTTTGTGTTTTAACTTTTTTAAAATTCCCACTAGAAAAGGGAGTTTTTGCCCTTTTTTGAATTCTGTTGAGAACAAGAATTTTTTTGCAATTTGGTCCCTAGGTCATTTTTGTAAAAAAAAATCTGTTTTAACACAAAAACCCCCACTGTTTAAAGCAGTTTCCAAAATCTCTCTAACAAATAATCTTGCTTGAAAATGTTAAACTCCATTCCTTTAAGAAATCACTCAAACTTTGAAATTTTTTACCCAATTCCAAAACCAAACCAAATCTTAAACATTTAACCTCCAATTACACCACTCATCACCATCACCCACTTGAAAATTTCATAACATATCATAGTTTAACATAATTAATTACATGCCTTACTTGAAAAATAAAACAACAAAGTCAAAACAAACAACCATAATTCCAAGATTAAGGGCTAGGCTTCTACCAAATAGAAAAGTTATGAGCTTGTGCACCTTCCCCACTTTGATTATGCCAACATCCTAGGCATATTCCATAACAAATAAAACTTTTGTTAAACTCCCTTCAAACCCAAAAAAAAAAAAACCCTAGAACATTCAAGAAAAGTTTGAATCTTACCTTAAAAATTAAGAAAACCTTGAGTTTAAGACTTGGTCTCACTTGAAACTTGCTTGAAAATGGTTGTATGAAGAAATTGATTTTTGAACAAAATTGGGAGGGTGAGCTTATGGGGAAGCCGAATGTGATGGGAAGACAAATAAAAAAAATTCAACTTGTTTAAGCTTTTATTAAGGCTTATCTCATTTGGAGATAAAGTGGTGAGTCACCACATAATAATAACTAAGGGAAAGTTGGCCTTTTATGATTGAGCTACATTTGTAATTGTGGTGGCCCAATCAAAATTCCCAAAGTGTCCCCCTTGGTGGGACCACCAACATTTACACAGTGTAATTTTTTTTCACACAGTATTTTTCCTATACTGCTAGGGTGAAACCGTTGGAAAACATATTCTTGAATTATGTTAAATATTCTTCCTATTCTTTGGTTCACTTTTGAGGTTCAAACACAGCATTTCCTATGTCTGTGTTTCTACCTTAGCAGTGTACTTATACTGCATTAAATCCCTTTTACACCATTTTAGGGTTTTAGCATACTTTTCTACTTTATTTAGATCGTAATCAACCATTAATTTATACCACAACATTATAATTAATTGTGATATAAAATTCATTTTATGGATATTATTTACAAATTTTTAAGCTTTTAAGCTCACAAAATCTGTGTTTAGTAATATCCAACATCGTGTCAAGTTTATCGTAAAATTTTCTACTAATATTGTTTATTATTTGTTATCGTAATTTTTACAAAAATCTGATTTATAAGGGTAATTTCATTAATTAAATCCAACTAAATATTGAATTTTATTAATGCATTTCCCTTGGCCATTATAACGTACCCTCCTTAAAAATTTTCGTCCTCAAAAATTATAACAATTCTGAGTAGACTCTCCTCATTTCATCTTCTCGTTCATAGGCTGCTTCTTCCACTTGTTGATTACGCCATAAAACTTTGACGAGTAGTATCTTTTTCTTCCGTAACTCCTTCTCTTCTCGAGCCAAGATTTGAACTGGTTTCTCCTTATAGGACAGATTTTCTTGCATCTCAGTAGGCTCATGTTGAAGTATATGTAAGGGATCAGGTATGTATTTTTTTAGCAGGGATACATAGAATACATTATATACCGATGCCATTTCAGGGGGTAAGGCTAACTTGTAAGCCACGTTGCCTACTCTTTCTAGGATTTCAAATGGTCCAATATACCTTGGACTGAGTTTCCATTTCTTTCCAAACCTTACTACTCCTTCTATTAGCGTTACCTTCAAAAAGACCAAGTCTCCTACTTGAAACTCTAAAGGTCTCCATCGTCAGTCAGCATAACTCTTTTACCGACTAAAAGCAGTTTCCATTTGTTGACGGATCAACTTTACATCTTCCGTTGTTCTTTGAACAAAATCAGTGGTCAATAATGCCTTTTCTCTGGTTTCATACGAATGCAAAGGTGATCTACATCTTCTTCCATATAGAGCTTCATATGGAGCCATACCTATGGAAGTTTGATAACTGTTGTTGTATGCAAATTCAATTAATGGAAGTTTTTTATCCCATCCTCCTTTGAAATCTAGCACGCAGGTTCTTAACATACCCTCCAGAGTTTGGATAGTCCTTTCTGACTGACCATCTGTCTGAGGGTGGAAAGTTATGCTGAAAGTCAGCTTTGTTTCCATTGCTTGATGAACACTCCTCCAAAACTTAGAAGTGAATCGACCATCACGATCAGAGATGATGGATTTCGGTAGTCCATGGTATCTAACTATTTGATCAACATATAATTCAGCTAACCGTTCAACAGAACTGTTAAGTTTAATGGGTAAAAAGTGCACAGATTTGGTCAATCTATCCACAATAACCCATATGGCATCATGTCCTCCCGTAGTTCTAGGTAGTCCGGTCACCAGGTCTATAGTTATTTAGTCCCATTTTCATTCTGGAATATCGATCTTTTGCAACTCACCTGCTGGTCGTTGGTGTTCAGCTTTCACCCTTTAACAAGTGAGACATTTGTTGACAGATCGTGCGACATTGTTCTTTATTCCATGCCACCAATAATGTTCCTTCAAGTCTGTGTACATTTTGGTAGCTCCTAGATGAGCAGCATATGGTGTCTCATGAGCTTCTTCTAGTATTTGCTTCTTTAGTTCTTCATCATTAGGAATGCATAACCTGGCCCTATAGCAGAGGATACCATCTTCCAAGATGCTAAATTTTGTTTCCTTATTCTCAAGGACCTCATTTTTATACTTGAGTAACAAAGAATCCGCTTCTTGTCGTTCTTTCAAATTTTCCAAAGGGTTGGTTGGAATGATAAATCAGCTAATCTTCCTGTGACCACCTCTATTCCTACTTCCATCAACTCTTTTTGAAGAGATCTTGTTATTAATCGCATCATTGTAAGAGAAGGCGTTGCTCTACGACTGAGTGCATCAGCTACTCAGTTAGCTTTTCTAGGATGATATAGGATTTCACAGTCATAATCCTTGACTAGTTCGAGCCACCTTTGCTGCCTCATATTGAGTTCCTTTTGTGCGAAAATATACTTTAGACTCTGATGGTCAGTATAAATCTCACACCTAGCTCCATACAAGTAGTGACACCAAATCTTCAGTGCAAATACGACTGCTACTAATTCCAAGTCATGCGTTGGATAGTTTCTTTCATGATCCTTCAGCTGCTAGGATGCGTATGCAATCACCTTTCTGTTTTGCATAAGTACTGCTCCTAGGCCTGTTTTTGACGCATCGCTGTAAACCATGAAGTTTCCTAGGTTTGGATTAGGTATAGTTAATACCAGTGCACTTATAAGTCTCTTCTTCAATTCGTGAAAGCTTTCTTTGCATTTCTTGCTCCATTCATATTTTGCTGCCTTTTGTGTAAGGGTTGTGAGCTGCGCTGCGAGTCTAGAGTCCACAAAACGTCAATAATAGCTCACTAGACTGAGCAAACTCCTGATCTCGGTAACAGTTTTCAGCGTAGGCCACTTATTTAATGCTTCTACCTTTGAAGGATCAATAGAAACTCCATCTCGTGAGACCACATGTCCAAAGAAATGAACTTTTTCCAACCAAAATTCACATTTTGAGAACTTGGCGTATAATTGATGATTCCTCAACAACTGAAGTGCAAGCCTCAAATGTTCCTCATGCTCTTCTGGTGTTCTTGAGTAAATCAAGATATCATCGATGAAAACAATGATGAATTTGTCGAGGTAGTCCTTGAAAATACGGTTCATACTGTTCATAAGGTCCATAAAAGCTACTGGGGCATTAGTCAATCCAAATGGCATGACACAAAACTCATAATGCCCATACCGTGTTTGAAACGCCGTCTTTGACACGTCCTCCTTCTTAACCCAAAGTTGATGATACCCAGAACATAAATTGATCTTCAAAAATATTGCTGCTCCCTTCAATTGATCAAATAGATCATCAATTCTCGAAAGTGGATACTTATTCTAAATCATGACTTTGTTCAATTCCCGGTAGTCAATACACATTCCCAACGTTCCATCTTTCTTTTTCATAAACAAAATAGGCGCTCCCCACGGAGAATGACTTGGCCGAATAAATCCTTTGTCCAACAATTCTTACAACTGCACCTGAAGTTCTTTAAGTTCTCCTGGAGCCATACGATACGATGTCTTTGAGATTGGAGCTGTACCAGGTGTTAACTCGATCTGGAACAAAATTTCTCATTCCGGTGGTAACCCAGGCAGTTCATCTGAAAACATGTAGCTGAATTCTTTCACGATGTGGACGTTCTCTAGTCCTAACTGAGCTTCTTGGTCTTTATTTACTAGATTCACCAAATAACCAGTGCATCTGCTCTCCAATAATTTCATTGCTTTCAATGCCGATATTAGCGCCTGGGAGTTTTAGGAATCTTCCCCAAATAAACAAATTTTTCAGCTCCAGAGGATCGAAATGTGACTTTGCGGTGTCGGCAATTAATCTTTGTAGCATATTTTCCTAGAAAATCCATTCCCAAGATAACTTCATAATCTTAGATATCGATTATTATTAAATCAATAAACAATTCTCTACCATAAATGATAATTGGTACATGACATAACCAATAATCAAAACTTAATACCTCCCTAGAGGGAAGTACAGTCCTAAAGGTCCGTTCTATCTTATCCCCTTCATATCCTATTCGCTTTGCAAATTTAAGTAATGCAAACGAATGTGTTGCTCCAGAATCAAATAAAACATATGCATCAGTTTTAGCAACAAAAAGCTAACCTGTCACCACAATTGAGGTTCTTGCATCATCCTCTTTCTTAGCATAGGTATAGATTCGTCCACTAGGCTTTGGAGCTTCCAGTCGGCCTTGACTAATGTTGGGACCTTCAATCTATGCTTGGACCATGTGTAGCTGGGTTCCTTGAGGCCTTTGTTGGTTTTGACTATTCTGATTCTAAGAAAGGGAGTAGCAATTTCTAGAATAATGTCCTTCTTTGCCGCATATGTAACATTTATTAGTGCCTGCTTTGCACTCCCTGGCATGTCTTTTTCCACATTGACTGCAGAGAGGTTTGCTATTTCCTCCATCATTTATCCTTTTCTAGGGTTGTCCCTTCTGATTTCCCTGGTTGTTTGTATTCCACTTTCTCTTATCATTGTTATTGCGGTTGCGCCTAGTTTGATGGCTCTGAGTCTAACCTTGGCTTGAATTGCTTCCCTGTCCTTTTACTTGTGAGGCTTGGTTCTGCTTGGCCAAGACCTTTTTCTCCCTTTGAGCCTTAAAGATTTTCACCCTTTCTTCCTTAGCACGGGAGATCCTAAACTCAGCTCTTGTCGCCCGTTCAATACAGTCTTCTACGTCCTTAGGGGCTTGTCCTTCGCTGTCAACTATGAGGGCAATATCAGTTCGAAACATCCTCATCAATCTTCTTATTCTTTCTCGATCAATAGGCACTAGTTCAGGGCAAAGATGTACCAGTTGATTGAATCTTCTCACAGCATCAGCCACTAATAGATTTCCTTGTCGAAAATTATTGAATTCCTCTTGTTGTGCAGCCATAGTTTCTACATTAAAATAAGCCTATCCAAACTCCTCGATGAACTCAGACCAAGTCATTATATCCACATTTCTTCTACGCTTAACAGACTCCCACCATCTTCCACATCCTTAATGAGAGAGAATGAGGCACATAGAACTCTTTCATTATCGCTAAGTCCCATAAATTTCAAAACCCTTTCGATACCAATAAGCCAGTCATCTACGACCAATGGGTCTGTAGAACCGTCAAACTTTGGAACTTTCATCCATCGAAATCTCTCATAAAATTCAGTAACGGGCATTATAAGAGCTTCTGGAACTACAGGCTCTACCTACGGGGCCGGCAGTGGTGGCGGAGAAGCCGCTCGTGCTAAGGGTGTAGGGTTTTGTTGAGCCAGCTGCTCTCTCAACCCTTGCATCTCCTGCTCCTAAGCTTGAAGTCTCGGTTGTAGCTCAGCGATCAGGGTCATTTAATCTGAGTTTACTAGTCCTCCAAGTGCTTTCGCCATCGAATACAATTTAAAATCCTACCGTAAAATGATAACATTACATCAACACTCATTTTACTAATACATCAACACTCATTTTACTGACTTAATAGAAATAATCAAAATATTCTCAAGTCACATGCATCCATACAAATGCAAGCAATAACATGAATTTATCATTTCATTAATTTCTTCTTTTCTTTCATTATCAAAACTTTACATAGATGGCTAACATACACACTTAATAAACTTTCTTACACAAACTTTTTATCATTTTCGGGAACAGTCATCTCTTCCGACCAACATGAACATTACTGCCGAGAAGGACACCACTTTATCGGTAGTACACTCGTATACAACATCAGCAAGTCAAAATTACACTAGCCATGTAGTTCTATACACTAACTATATCAAAAGTTATCAAGTGCCCATTTTCTTCCTAGTCCAAGTCAACCTCTGACATATCACTATTTTTCGGCTCCTCTTTTGGGTCTTCCTCCTCCTCCTTATCGGAGTCGATGGATTCATTATCACTGGCAATAATAGCCTCAGGGGGTGTAGGAACGTCTTTAGGTTCCTCCTCCTCCTTCTTCTCGTCATCCTCATCCATTTTCATTGGAGGGTCCTCAAGGGGTGTTACCACGTTTTGTTCCGCATGTAGCACTTCCAGAATGAAGTCATCTAAGCTAGGAAAGTCTCTGGGGTACTGAATTTGTTGTTGTATCTCCACGGGTAGGTCTTGCCAAATCAATTCACAAATATGCCACAAAGGTATCTCCGGTGGGATCAATGGTATCATGGTACGATGAAATCTTAGGATATAATGGTTCACCAGTTCTCCTACATACCATCCCTATATCATTTCTACACGTTTATATAGCCGGTGGTGCCAATCTGCCTATAACATCGGAAGTACTTAAACTTGTATATCATCGACGGGTGGTAAAGGTGCAAATTCTGCTAAAATTTGTTCCCTAAAGCCTTGCCAATCTATGTGTTGTTCATCAGGACCAATCCTAAGCCACCATGCAAGCGCTTCTTCCTGCAACCATCCCGAAACTAATAAAACCTAAAGGTGGGGTAGGGTATGCCATGTGGCAAAGATTACTTCCATAGCGTGAAGCCACCTGGTCAGAACCATGGGCTGTCGACTCCCATAATATTGAGGTGGCATTATATCTTGGAAAGTAATACTTGCCCTCCGATCCGCATCCGCATTAGGTTCATTAGGCTATGTTGTCATTTATTACATTTATCTTAATTAATATAATAATTCCATATAAAGTAAAATCTTAACATTCTTATACTTAAAATTCAATTATCTTACTTGAGCGGTAGCAGAGGAGCATGTGGCAATGTGTAGTGGGATGGCAGGATATCCACTTTGATACCAACTGTCACAACCTGCCTTTTTCGGGTTGTGCTTTAACACCTTCTTACTTACGTATCTATGAAAAACTTGAATTTTTTTTTTAAATAAATATATTTATTACACATACAAACTGAAATTTCTTTTATAATTATATAACTATACTATATCATTTATCCATCAAGATCCAAAATGACTTAAAATACATAGCAACGGAAACCCTTCTGTGGCGATATCCACACCCTGGTCTGCACACTGCTCATATTCCCCCGCCAGCTCATCAGTATGTTCATTCTGACCTTCTAGAGGAAATTCCTACAGCATGAAATAACTAGGTGAGCTTATGTTCAGTGAGTCCAAACATAGCCCACATAACTCTTATAATAATATGCATAATCCATTTATGCTTTCATATAAACATTCCTTATTCTTGTTATATCTTTTCTTTTATTAGGGCCCAAGTGCTCGTACCATATGTGCACATAGGTCTTTGTAACACCGAGACCATAACATAGCTTTAACTTTAAACTCCCCTTTACTTTGGGAACCGGTACGACATTTTCCTTAGTTCTGGTGTTTCATTTACTAGTCCAGTTATTTTGGTTATTATATTATATATGACAATATACGTACATACTATGTGCAAAACATTTACACTTCTCAACTATACAGCACATGTAAGCATATTCACATAAATACGCTATACCCTTAAACTTACTCTTTCATACTGTAGGTGGGTTTGGAACTTACTATTTTTGCTGCTATAGGGATAGTCTCCGTGTTCTTTGCTACACATCTAGTGACCTGTTTGGCCAATTATATCATTATTAGCCAAATCATCACTATTTAACTATACATACATAAGGTATACTTTTCAATTACCTAAAGTTCAATCGTCCTCTCATTTTATTCCGATCTTATAACTTCTATATAAAAAAGAAATCCTTAAAAAGGTCTTTTATATCTAACTTATACGTTTCGGGGTCCGTACTGCTCATTTCATGAAAAATGATGTTTTTGCCCCTAGAAATTTTTTTTTCAACTTTAACAATTTTTTGTAACATTTATATCTCACAACCGAAGGCGATTTTCGACGAACCGCTCTTGGTTCCTTACAGTTTCATGGAGATCTACAACTTTTGTATTTTAACTTTTTAAAAATTCCCACTAAAAAGGGGAGTTTTTGCCCTTTTTTGAATTCTGTCGAGAATAAGAATTTTTTTGCAATTTGGTCCCTAGGTCATTTTTGTAAACAAAATCTGTTTTAACACAAAACCCCCCACTGTTTAAAGCAGTTTCCAAAATCTCTCTAACAAATAATCTTGCTTGAAAATGTTAAACTCCATTCCTTTAAGAAATCACTCAAACTTTGAAATTTTTTACCCAATTCCAAAACCAAACCAAATCTTAAACATTTAACCTCCAATTACACCACTCATCACCATCACCCACTTGAAAATTTCATAAACATATCATAATTTAACATAATTAATTAGATGCCTTACTTGAAAAATAAAACAACAAAGTCAAAACAAACAACCATATTTCCAAGATTAAGGGCTAGGCTTTTACCAAAGAGAAAAGTGATGAGCTTGTGCACCTTCCTCACTTTGATTATGCCAACTTCCTAGACATATTCCATAACAAATAAAACTTTTGTTAAATGCCCTTCAAGCCCCAAAAAAAAAAAAAAAAAACCCCTAGAACACTTCAAGAAAAGTTTGAATCTTACCTTAAAAATTAAGAAAACCTTGAGTTCAAGACTTGGTCTCACTTGAAACTTGCTTGAAAATGGTTGTATGAAGAAATTGATTTTTGAACAAAATTGGGAGGGTGAGCTTATGGGCAGCCGAATATGATGGGAAGACAAATAAAAAAAAATTCAACTTGTTTAAGCTTTTATTAAGGCTTATCTCATTTGGAGATAAAGCGGTGAGTCACCACTTCATAATAACTAGGGGAAAGTTAGCCTTTTATGATTGGGCCACATTTGTAATTGTGGTGGCCCAATCAAAATTCCCAAAGTGTACCCCTTAGTGGGACCACCAACAGTTTACATAGTGTAATTTTTCTTACACAGTATTTTTTTTATACTGCTGGAGTGAAACTGTTGGAAAACATATTTTTAAACTGTGTGAAATATCCTTCCTATTCTTTGGTTCACTTTTGAAGTTCAAACACAGTATTTCCTATGTCTACGTTTTTACCTTAGCAGTGTACTTATATTGCATTAGACCCTTTTTTACACCGTTTTAGGGTTTTAGCATCCTTTTTCTACTTTATTTAGATTTTAATCAACCATTAATTTATACCACAATATTATAATTAATTGTGATACAAAATTCGTTTCATGGATATTATTTACAATTTTTTGAGCTTTTAAGCTTACAAAATCTGTGTTTAGTAATATTCAACATCGTGTCAAGTTTATCGTAAAATTTCCTACTAATATTGTTTATTATTCATTATTGTAATTTTTACAAAAATATGATTTATAAGGGTAATTTTATTAATTAAATCTAATTAAATATTAGATTTTATTAATGCATTTCCCTTATCCATTACATACCTAATGTTTTATAACTTGCTAATAACTCTTTTTGATATTAAAGATACTTGAAGTTTGTATATACTATATTATATTAATTATAATTTTCATGTACTTGCTTATATTTTTGTACCTTATTTGTAATTTGTATGCAACATAATATTAATTAGAACTATAATCAAGGAAATTATTATAATTGAAAAAGGAAATCTCGCTCTATGGGTAAAGTATAATCCTTTAACTGTCAGAAATAGGATTTTTAATGGTCTAATCAACGACTATCTACGTTAAAAATTATACAGAATTGTTTTTAGTCGCAGATCAAACCATTAGAATGCTAATATGATGGCCAAAACACGCATTCTCTACTAGTAAAGCAAAATTGGCTTATCCACCTTAAGAATTCCCTATAATCGATGCATGATTATGTTGACTTCCTATTACATTATATGTATTCAAACAAAAACGTATTATTTATATTATCAAGTTGATTTAATCTTATAAAATTTCAAGAACATTTTAAGTTTTTCTTAAGATATTTATTTTTTTAATATTAATTGACATCAATATTTCCATCGACATTGTTCGTAAATCAAATCTTGATAACTCTATTGATATTGACAATTTTATCCTTGGGTAGAATATTAAAGAAATGACATATTAGTAAAATATAATATTAATATGTTTCATTTTATTGGGATATAAAATTAAAAAAAGCATGAAAATATGACTGTTTAATATATTTGATGGTTAAAAAATGTTGTTATTATTTCACTTACGAGAGAATTTCCACTCTTTTTATTTTTATTTTTATTTTTATTTTTGGATCTTGATTAATCTTGATTTGTATTATACCCCTGGGGTCCATTCCTAGTCATTGAGCAGAAAGATCTTTCAGATTTTTTTTTTCATGATGTGATAAGTGTCAGTTTGTTTAATGTGGATTCAAAACAAAAATTAAATAGGCAGTCAAAATTTGTTCAATACATTCTCGAAGTAAGAAATGTGGATGGGGCTTGAATTGACTATCTTAGCAGTTTGCGTGAACAACCGCTCACCATGTTAATTTTGATCCGACAGTTGAGCCTTTAATGCTTCAATTAAAACAAGTAGTAAAGTTGCAGTTTAGGATGCGTCCAAAAGTAAGATTTTGTGTCATTTTGAGTTGTAAGGTGTAAAATAAGACAACCTATAATTTACTGTAAAATTTTAAATTAACTGTATTCTCTCATTGCTTTTATGTTTCATTTTTGGTTAAAAATAAAGTTAAAAACTGCACCCAAATATAGCTTTGTTTTGATATAAATTAAATTGCTGAAATATTTGCTTGTCAATAGCAACCTAATTGATGTGATAAACATTATTATTTAAATCTCGTTTACTGACAACACTAATGCAGATGGCATTAGGATTTTGCTTCTAATTTGCGAAACCTAATTTAAAGATATGTCATTAAATTGAAGGGAAAAATTGCGTAAATGGCATTTAAAAATCAATAAATGGGCAGAGACTCAGATTGTAACCAAAAAAAAGTTCGTAAGATAGCTCGGCAAGTTATAATCATGATGAGTGATAAAGAATCGGACTGAAATTCCATGCCAAATCTTGGAGGAAAAAAATCCATTTTAGAGCCATTTTCATGGAGTATCTATCTCACAGAAGCACGATCAAAAAGGTTAATGAACATCAGCATCCTAAAAAGTATACTTCAGAGACAAGGTAGGCTTATATTTTGACATGGAAAGAAACTTGGTTGCTGGGCCTTTCAGAAAAGAGACATCAAGTGCCTGTACATAGACAGGTTAGGCCCTTGACCAATGGGCTCTTCCCCCTCAAATCCAATATGCTGACTTCATTACGTAACACTTTTTTTTTTTTTCGGTCCAAAATAAACGTGTATGACATGTTTATAGAAGGGGAATTGAAATATAATTTTTATTTTTATTCTAAAAATAATTTTGTCTATGCAAATTAATTCACTTTAGATAATCATATGTGTTGTGTCTTAATCTTGAAATGACTAATGGACCCATTATCTCGACTTATGTCTTTTGATGTATCAAATGGTGACATTCTGACTTTATGATGGTATGCATACCGGTACGTTGGAGACATGACTCTTAATAGTGTAGACTTGTTATTCATATATATAGAATTCATAGCTCTTTTTTTTTGTAGAGTTACTGATATTCTCTTATATGTGTTATCCTGTAATTGGAAGACTGGAGCACTCAACCATTTGGATACATAGGTGTAACTGAATGACATACTATTATTGGATAGTAAGTTTTTTAGTAGTCAAATAACGGAACGTAAGATAAAAATAATTGGAATACCTATGGGATACAACACATTATGATATGTTCTGGATACTTAGTTTACTTGAAGCTTCATAATTTTATATAGTTCAAGAGTGCACCTCTAAGCTTTTAGTGGAGTAGCGTTAGAGTTGACAATTATAAAATATGTACTTGGGATTTAGTATTTTATAATTATTGGAGCTTAAACTATATAGGTTCATCAGGCCCTTATTTGCTAGCTCATAACAAATTTTGTAATGTTACGGCATGCTTTTCCAACAAATTAATGACTTATATTAAATTATTAGATTGGCTGAAATTCGTTAGGATCAAATAATTCATGTTTGTTTATTGGTTGAATTAATTTTGTGAATTAATTCAAAATAAATATGTTGAATAATCAGGAATATTTTTTTTTCTATGAGATTATCTAGATATGGCTGTTTTGATCAGATAACTTTTCTATTGTCTTATTTGAATTAAAACTAAAGATCTATCTGAGAATCTTGGGTGGGAAATAAAAGATTCTCATGGATTATATTGTCACAAGTTTGATAGGCCAATTTGCTAGTTTGGCCTACTGATGGGGTAAGTTCGGTAGGCCGATGGATAAGTTCGAACTACCAATCTAATGATAATCTGATTACGCATTTTCAGACGTGATTTTCATCAGAAGTTGATCCAGACTCAAATTTTGAGCCTCTATTTGATAAAGCTTAACCCCAAGTCTGACCTCTATAAATAGGGTTGAGTTTTCTCAGTTATTCAGATCAGTTAAAAAGTTTAGAGTGAGAACTTTAGTGCGAGAAACTCTAAAACTCCCTAAGAGCTATTATTCACAATCAAGAACCTTAGCTCTAGGTCTTTTCAATTGGTTGGAAGGAGAGTCACTGAAAAAAAAGCTCCAATTGTGGATAAAGAATAACAAAGAAGACTAATTGGTTGAGACTCATCTAAAACATCTTTCTCTTCACTGATTGCTGGTACTCTTTGGCATACAAAGGTTAGTAAGATCTATGATTAATTTATATATATAGCATGTCAAACTTGTGTTTTGGAAAATAATTTGATTTAAAAATTTTTAAAATTCTGCTACATGCTTATTTTCCAATATTATGTGCTTTACATAATTGTATATAGTTATTTACAGTGAATATGGGATTAAAAGAAACAATTGAATACCATAATAAGTTCATAGATGCACATCTAGAATGAATTATGCCAAATAAAGGAAAAATGAGATGATGGATAGCAAATAATTATCTATTAATTGTTAGGATAGATGCTCTCAAAACATATATTTTGTAAAAAGACATATTTATAAATAAACAAAATGAATTTTTCATTACATTTATATGCTTGTATTTTGAATACTTTATGAATGTTGTTAAAATTCTACAATTATCTATGTAACCTAAAATATTATATATAAAGGATAGATATAAGAGAAATAATATTTAAGAATGATAATTAAACTGGTCAATAATATATAAATTATTATAATTAATTAAATAATTAAAGTATGGAATCTTTAATTGCGCATTACTAGTGTAGATTATTTCCATTACGAATGGAACGTCCTTAACTAAACCGTTAATATAGAGAGTTATTTGCTCAAAAGAATGATCTTTGGGAACCTCATGTAACAACTTCTCTACTTGCCATTGCCAATAGGAGTAAATCATCTCATTGGTTTGCTGCAAGGAGGCTTCTATTTGGTCCATCTGCCCGATGAGCTTCGTGGTGGATCGAGAATATGATTGGCCCATCGGAGCCTTGCTAGAAGACGAACTGGCTTGAGACTTCCATCCTTAGGCTCTTGCATGATGCGACAAATCCTAGGTGATGAACGGTTGAATCAAAGGCAAAAGCTCCTCTACATTGCCCGGTCAGACACTGGCATGGTGATCAAAAGTAAAGGCTAGCACGCTCATTATTTTCTGAGTGGAGTATGAGTCGGCAAATAAAGCTGCCCCCCAACCCCCCACCAAAAAAAAAAAAAAATCAATGGAGAGTCCTTTATGAATGGAAAAGAGGAGAAGAGCCTGCTCTGGAGGGACCTCAGTGAAATGAGTGGTAGGGTAAAGCTTTCCGGCCATAAAATGGAACATACCTTTATACTATCTTCCAAAGTTTTGTAGGGAAAATGGATTCTATACTCTTTATACATGGTTCATCGAATCCTTAGATTGTAAATGGTGCAAACAACGTCATCATAATCTAGGTTATCCTTGTAGAGAATAAATTCATCATCATTTTTTCCCAATTGGGAGTCCATAATAGTCGTTGATTGCTTTATTGCTAAAGCTTATGGTATGGCCCCGGACCATGGTGTAGTATTCCTTGTGCTTGAAAGCATTGGCATAAAATTCACGCATGATTGAAAGGACCACTTCTTTTGGAGGTAAGTAAACCTCCTCCATTTCCTTATTTCGATGTTCGCTAGGAACTGTTGAAAGTGTGTGAAGTTCATCCAACTCTATACCCTACTCCGGCAGCAGAACCTTCTTCTTTATAGACTGCTTATTACCAGCGGTGGGCTCCATTGACATAGAGATTAGCATTGAATTTTTGTGTAGAGGAAGAGGGACATGAGTGTTTTGACTGCATTTTCTTCAAGAACAAATAAGTTGTCACCCAATCTTCGAACAAGCTTCAACAAATGCTCAATCCCAACCAAAGAACCTCAAAATGTACACACCCCAAACAACCCTTTTTCTCACCAGAATTTCTTCAAACAACTAGCATGCAGATAGTGGAGTTACTCACAAATGCTCATCCCATGATCTTAAAGCCTCCTAAAAAATCACAATTTATAGTTTTTAAATTCAATCCAGCTACAAATCAAGATTTTTGAGCCAATTGATCACAACAGCTCTTAGTTCTATCAAAAATCCAATCAAATGCTCAACATTCCAAATTACCCTAACTCTCTTAAGTATTAGAATTTCTTGCCAAGTAACACCAATTATGGAGGAGAGGCCTTGAAATACACTTACTTGGATCAAAGGTGATAAAAATCTCACCCAAGTTGGCTTTTCCAAATTGTAATGAAGATAAGGCTTGAAAGCCTTGGTGACTAGCTTGTTGAAGAGTGTATTATTGAGGGTGAATATGTGTTATGGAGGGAGTGGAAATTGGTGATTGAGAGAGAGATGAACATTTGAAGAGGATTTTAGGGCATTTTGGGAGAGCTTGGAGTAAAGGAGTAGGGACTTTGTGAAGAAAAGGGGAAGAAAATGTTCAAAACTGAGGTAAGTAGTGTTGGCTCTTAGCGCATGGGGGCAAACTCCAAACTCGTGGGACTATGAGGGGTATCTGGTGCGGGCGCACCAACTCTCTGATGTCTAGCACATGCATAGAGCACAATTTCCACAGGGGCATGAATTTTAGTTGTTGCTGCATGTTTTTTTTTAATTTTTTTCTCTTTTTTTCTATTCCTTTTCTTTTACTTTCTTTTTCTTTTCTTTTCTTTTCTTTTTCTTTTTTTTTTCAAATAAAGAGTAAAATTAAAGAAAATAACCAAAGACATATGGAAAAAAAGAAAAAATAAAAGAAAATAAAATAGAAATATAATAAAAGACGGAAAAAGACAAGTATACTTGGGTTGCCTCCTAAGAACCACTCTGTTTAAAGTTGTTAGCTCAACATTGTCGTAGTGTATCACTTGGGATCGGTGAGGAAAATGCGGTCCATGCCTTTGGCTTCCACTCCTAAGTAATGCTTGAGCCTTTGTCCATTAACCTAAAAGACTCTACCGTTATCACCTTCCAAATAAATTGCATTAAACAGAGATAATTTTTTGATAGTGAAGGGGCCCGACCATCTTGACTTTAACTTGCCTGAAAAGATCTTCAACCATGAATTGAAGAAAAGCGCCTTTTGACCTGGTACAAATTCCTTCTTAAATGTGTTGGTCATAGCACCGCTTAGTCTTTTCCTTGTAAAGTCTTGCACTCCTATAACACCCATTCTGAAATTCTTCAAGCTTGTTGAGTTCCAACAATCTTTGTTCAATAGAAGCCTTTAAATCAAAATTGAGCTTTTTGATTGTCCAAAATGCTTGATACTCAAGCTTAACTAGAAAATGATATGCCTTCCTAAATGTCAATTGATAAGGTGCATAATGAGAGGTTTTGAAGGCCACACGATATGACCATAAGGCATCATCAAGCTTTTGTGCCCAATCTCTCTAGTTGGTGTACATCGTCTTTTTAAGGATTTGCTTCACCATGCGATTATAAATTTTGGCTTGCTCGTTTGTTTGAGGGTGATAATCTAGGGCAACCTTGTGATTAATACCATATTTAGCCAAGAGGGCACTAGATACCTTGTTGCAAAAATGAGTCCCTTCATCACTAATAATTGGCTGAAGAGAGCTAGACCGAGCAAAAATGTTCTTTTGAAGAAACTTCAATACTAGCTTTGCATCATTTGTTGGCATGGCAATCACTTCAATCTACTTAGAGACATAGTCTACCTCTAATAAAGTATAAGTTTGGCTACATGATGGAGAAAAGGATCCCATAAGATTGACCCCCCAAACATCAAAGATTTTAACTTTAAGGATCACATTGAAGGCATCCTATAACGCTTCAAAATATTCACAGTCCTTTGACATTGATTACAGGACTTGACAAAATTGTAGCTATCTTGGAATAGAGTTGGCCAATAGAATCTGAATTGAAGAACCTTCGCTGCTATTCAATTGGCCCTAAAATGCCCTCCACATGGTGAAGAGTGACAATGATGAAGAATACCATAAACTTCTTTCAGAATGCATCTTTGCACAACTTAGTCTTGACATTTCTTAAACAAAAGAGAATCATCCCAAAAATAACTCCTTATGTTATGTAAGAATTTCCTTTTTAGTGGTCTGATGAAAATACATTGCAAGCAAGATAATTGACAATATCCGCATACCATGGCAATCGAACTATAATGCATAAAGGTGCTTATCTAGAAATTCTTCTTGTAGAAGAGCGTCACCAAGTTCAACCTCATGCTTAAGTTAGGAGAGATGGTTGGCTACCATATTCTCACTACATTTCTTGTCCCAAATTTCCATGTCAAACTCTTGTTGTAAGAGAATCCACTAAAGCAATTTTGGGTTGGCATCTTTCTTAGCAAAAAATGGAGGATAGTGATCGATATAGACAATTATGTTGGAACCAATGATGTAAGACTGAAACTTATCACAAGCATACACTACCACCAACCTCTCCTTCTTGATAGTGGTGTAATTTTATTGAGCTTCATTGAGAAGGTGGCTTGCATAGTAAATTGCTTGGAAAATCTTGTCTTGCCTTTGCCTAAGAATTGCTCTAACCGCAAAGTTACTAGCATCACACATGACCTTAAATGGTTCACTCCAATTAGGTGCCATCATGATTGGTGCCGATATCAATCTCTCCTTAATGAGTTGGAAAGCCTTCATGCACTCATCATCAATGTTGAATGGGATGTCTTTCTCCAAGAGATTGCAAAAGGGATTGACAATCTTGGAAAAATCTTGATAAAGTGCCAATAGAAACCCACATGCCTAAGAAAACTCCAAATCGCCTTGACATTGGTTGGTGGGGGAAGCTTTTCAATTACTAAGATCTTTGTCCGGTCCACTTCAATGCCCTTTGACAAGATTCTATGACCCAACACAATTCCCTCTTGTACCATGAAGTGGCATTTTTTTCAATTAAGTACCAAGTTCTTTTCTTCACATCGTTGTAAGACAAGAGATAGATTATGTAGAGAATGACCAAAAGAGGATCCAAAAACCAAAAAATCATCCATAAATACCTCCGTAATCTCTTCCATCATGTCTAAGAATAGCCATCTTACACCTTTGGAAAGTACCAAGAGTATTGCATAACTTGATTGTACTATATGGGCAAATGAAAGTGGTCTTTTCTTGATCTTTAGGAGCAATGGCAACTTGATTGTAGCCCGTGTTGTCATCAAGAAAGCAATAGTTGGAATAATCGACTAAATGGTCCAACATTTGGTCAATAAAGAGCAGCGAAAAGTGATATTTTCTTGTGGCCTTTCTCAACTTTCTATAGTGATGCACACTTGCCAATCGGTAAGTGTTGTAGTGGGAATCAACTCATTGTTTTTATTTTTCACAACCATCATTTTCTTTGAACAGTGAAAACATTTCTTAATTCTTCTACAACATAACTTTATCAACATAATCCTTACATTGCATTTTTCTCATAATGCATGATTTCCATACTATGTATTCCTTATACTATATTTCTATCTTAAAATTTGTTGCTATACATTTTGTAACAATTAAGCTTTCCAGCTTGTTTTTATTTCATTTCTTCTTTGTTTAATACTATGACAAGATTTTTAATCTTTTAAAAAAATCTCATTTTTACCTTTATGGAATTTTCCATAAAAATCAGATTAAATAGTAATCCTCGTGACATCAAAATTATCTTTTAAATTCTTAACAAAATTTTGAGCATAAAATTTGGGTCACAAAATTGTATATAATTTACTTAACGTAATCCTTAATTATTTGCATGCTTAATGCACTGAAAATTCTTGGGTGTCACATTCTACTATCTTTTAAATTTTTCGTCCTCGAAAATCAAAACATTCATGGGTAGTTTGTCTTCATATCATTTTCTTACTTTCTTATTACCACCTCTCCTTTGTGTTTTTATCATAAAAAACCTTGATAAGAGGTATGCTCTTATTTCCTATTATCCTTTCTGTTCTTAGCATATTTTCTTACATTGTGACTTTTTTAATAAAAACTAAGACTCCAACTTTGAACTTTATAAACTTTCATTATTTCATTGACATATTGCTTTAAATTGTAACACTACAATTATGCTACGCAACTTTGATCTTCTAACATTTAAGTGCATTTTTCATTCATCTAAAGGGCTTGGCATTCTATCTATGATTGCCATTCTTGAAAACAAGGTTTATATTCATTCAAACTACATAATAAGTATCAAAAGATTAGGGACATCCAACCACAAATCCTTGATTTTCCAATCCTCTATCAGTTCTAAAATTACATTTTTTTTTTGTAATTCTCTCATAATGTATAAATCTCTAGCTTCCATCCTCCAATTTGTTGATAGAATTGACATTATCATTTTGATCGTGATTCCCATTTAGGCGGTTATGAGCTCCTTAGCATATCTCAGCTCAGCTATAAAATGCTTAAGCTTGGAAAAGTTCTCAAAGTTAGCCATCTAATGACTGGTTGCTCCCAGGCACTATTTTGCCATAGAACACTGAAAATCATTTTTCAGCCTTCATTATTCCATCATTTGACTTTCTTTCCTTGTTTTGCATGTAGTCAAATTGAAGGACTTCTAACGAAATAAGATTTGCTCAAATGGAGAACACCATTGCACACAAAACATCATAATGTATCATAAGCTCGTCTTCTTGATTTTGAGCCATCGAGCCACCTTTGTCGATTATTGACCACATTTAATCATCTTGTACTTGATACCACCACGGGACGATAACTATCGTCAACTTGCGGAAACATTATAACATATGACATTTCGTTCATCCTTTGGCCTTCACATTCTCATTGCTCATCCGAGAGTGCATAAATTAAGGGTTATGTACCTAGTATTAACATGTAATTATTAAATACTAACTTTTCTTCTTAATTAACTTAACTTACTTTTTTGAGCTACCGCTCTAATACCATCCATAATGCCTTGCCTTTTTGAGCCGTCACTTAACTCTCTTAAACTTCTTTTCGTTAACTTAATCTTACATTCAAGTAAGAAAAATGTTGAATATTTTTTTCTTTTAACATACTTTGAACATACTTGAATCTATTGCAACTTCTATTGATTCTAAAGTTGAGACGTAGCTCAACACTTGACTCAAAAATCATATAAAATATTTCTTAAAATCATTAAAAAATATTTACTTTCATAAATCAATTTAAACTTCTTTTAAAATCTGTTGCAACATCAGTTGCAACATAAACTGAAACATGTTTTTCGTAAGTACTTCTTTTCAAATGTTTTTCGTAAAACATTTCTTTAAAAACATTTCCTAAAACATTGACTCTCTTAACTTGAAAACACTATTAAATAGTGGAAAATATTTTTTTGAACAACGAAAACATACTGTAGTGGTATCTATACTCAACTATTGTATCTGTCTACTGTAGCATCGAGCTCTTTAACTAGTCTTTCTAGTCTCCCATAGGACTACCAATAGCCTAAAGGAACTTATAATAAGCTTACGTTTAGTAGGTTCAAACATTATCTCACAAACATAAAAACATCTTTCATAAAACATTTTTCAAAAAAGTGACTCATAAAGCCCTCTTAAACATATTTTCATAAAACATTCTTCATAAACCTTTTTCTTATAAACATTTTCCTTAAAATGTTTATTTTATAAAACATTTATTGTGAAACATTTCTCAGATTGTTTTTCATAACATATCACATAAACATATCATAAAAGGAATACAAGCAAGTACAGAATGCATGGTTCCAGTTATGCTCAATTATGGACTTTCAATTATGAGCATCTTATTATTATTTGTATCTTTCTTAATTTCTTATCATCATTCATACTTATCATCATTCCCATCTTTGCTTATCTTGTAACCTTGAGTATTCATACCAACATCATCAAACATAAGATCATAAACATAATGCTTCCTTTTGTTAAACATGTAAGCCCTAAGGAGTAAAAATGTAAAATATTTTTAGAGATATTTTTATCAATAAAGAATTTATTTATTATTTATATACTAAATCTTGTCCTTTTTACGTTTATATTTGTTAAATATATGTTAAGCAAACAAGAGATTGAGATTATCGATCTAAACCTTTGAGAATTAGGCATATGCTGGACAGATTATGCGGAAGACCCGATTCTTAAGGTGACTATCTAAATCATAGGATCTACAATTGAGGGAATAAGGTTGGGTGCTTTATTCATGCAAAGATTGTTATGCTGTCTACATCCCTAACGAGAGATAGTTTGTATTGACCATTAGAGGTGGACTCTGCGAATAGAAACATTGGCATATTATCATAGGTGACGAAGTGTTGAAGCAGGACATAGAGTGAATTAATTTGGATTAATAACTTTGTCTCAACAAATCAATTCACTTTAGATAATCATATGTATTGTATCTTAATCTTGAGATATATGATGAGCACGTTGTCTTAACTTGTGTCTTTTGATGTACCAAAGGGTGACATCCACATTTTAATAATAGTACGCATGCCCGTACGTTGGAGGCACGACTCTTGATAGCATAGACCTGTTAATCATAGATATGGAATCTATAGCTTCTTTTTAGGAGTCAAGATATCTTCTTATATACGTTATCCTGTAATTGAAAAATTGGAGTGCTCAACCATTTGGATACATAGGTGTAACCAAATGGTATACCATCTTAAGATGGTGAGTTTTCAAATGGTGAAATAATGGAACGTAAAATAAAAATAATCGGCAATGTAAGACAAAATTTATCATCAAGCCGATTATGGATAATCCTATGGGGATATGATATATTATGATATGTCATGGAGACTTAATTATACGGGCTTCGTAATTCTTTATAGTTCAAAACTACAGCGCTAAGCTTTTAGTGGAGTAGCGTTAGAGTTAATAATTATAAAATGTATATCTGGGATATTGGGTTTTATAATTATCAAGAGCTTGAACTATATAGATCCATCAGGTCCCTTTTACTAGCTCATAAAAATCCTATATCGATACGACATGCTTTTTCAATAATTGGTGACTTGTGTCAAATTATCAAATTGGCTAAAAATTCAACAGGATTAGATAATTCATGTTTGTTTATCAGTTGAATTAATTTTGTGAAAATTAATTCAAGATAAACTTGTTGAATTATCAAGATTAGATAATTTATGTCTGTTTATCGGTTGGATTAATTTTGAATTAATTCAAGATAAACTTGTTGAATTATCAAGAATATTTATTTTCCTAGAGATTATCTAGATATGACTGTTGTAATCAGATAACTTCTCTATTGGGTTATTTGACTTAAAATTGAGGCTTTATCCCAAGAATCTTGGGTGGAAAATAAACGATTCACAGGGATCATTTATCTTAAGTTCGGTAGGCCGATCTTTAAGTTCAGTCTACCGATAGAGCAAGTTTAACAGGCCGATCTGCCAGTTTGGCCTGCCGATCGAGCGATAAATAATTCACGCGTTTTCAGGCAAATTTTATTAGATATTGTTCCTAATGTGATTTTGATTCAAATTTTTGAGGCCTTATCTGATAAGGACTGACTCCTAGACCTAACCTCTATAAATAGGGAGTGAGTCTCATAGTTAATTAGATCAATTGAGAGACTAAGAGTGAGACTCTGTAACTCCTTGAGAGCTATTGTTTACACACCACAAACTATAGCTTTGCATTTTCTCAATTGGTTGAAAGGAGAGTCATCAAGGAAAGGCTAAATGACGTGCACCCACACGCACTCCGATCGTGGATAGAGAATAGCAAAGAAGACCAATTGGTTGAGGCTATTCTAAAACGTTATACTCTTTACGAATTGCGAGAGCTTTTCTGCATTTATGAGGTTAGTAAAATCTAGTTAGTTTATGTATATGGTGTGTCAAACTTGTGTTTTAGAAAATACTCTGGCATAAAAAAAATTTTAAAATTCTGCTGCATACTATTTTTCTAACAATTGGTATCAGAGCCATGGTTTTTATATAAATTTGCAAGTTTGTGATTATGCTATATGTATAAATTATGTGATCTTGATCTCTCCTATGCTTGAATTTAATTTTTTAGAGAGTTGGCACTCTAGGTTTTTGTATATTTTTTATGTTATCATAGATTATATGGTGAACGTTTATTAATTAATTATGGTTGATTAAATTATTATTTAATTATTAATTAATTAATTAATTTATGGCGGTTTTCCTTAGAGGTTAGAATGTGTATCTACGTTTCTTATGTAATTAGATGGCAGACTATCATCTCCGTCTAGGAATTATTATTTAATTTTAAATTTATAAAAATTTTGTAATTAAATAATTATTCAAAGAAGACGAATCTAGAAAACAGATCTAGAAGACGGATGATAGTGTTTCCATATATTTCTCGAGTCTCTAATTTTATATTTTTGAATTATTGAAAATAAAATTGAAAAACTGCATAAAACTTTTTTTTGGAAAAACGTTAATTCTACTTAGTTGCCATGCTGAACCCTCCAATTCGGTAAGCTGATGGTCGCAGATCGATAGACCAGACTTTAGGCTCGACAGGCCGTTAGTGGGCAGAAATTTGATGGCTCTGGCGACAGGTCAAACTTTTTAGTTTGGCAGGGCGAACTGTCATGATCAACAGGCTAACCTGAAAAGATCGACAGGCCGATGGATCATGACCAGCAGATCAATTACACAGATCGGCATGCCGGCAGAGAGCTATAAATTTTTCAAAGAAGGTACATTTTTTCAGTACAGTTTTGATTTTATTTTTGGGACAATTTTAAGAAACATTAAATTTGGATATGCTCAGAAATGTGGAGTTTTTGATCTATGCGGGATTGAAGACTTGAAGATAGAAGTTATATGAAGATGGATACAATTTGAAGATTCAAGGATAAAGAATTGATAATATGTTTTAATTATTCTCTTGTAATCTTTGTTTTTTTTTTCTCTAGGGTGGAACCATAATATTGCAGTTATTTATTATTATTTTGCTTGTGGCTTTACAAGATTACTTTGCTTGTCTGCATTATAATATGATTTGCCATGTATGTTGATAACATGTCATATAGAATAGGGAGTGCCACTCACTAAAAATTGTTCATGCATGTTTATAAAATAAAACCTTGATTTCAAAAGAATGGGTAGGAGAAGGTTTTTAAAGAGAGGACCTACGGCCTTCATCGTTGGTCCATAAATAGCACATGGTGGTTCCAACCCCTTGGAAGGGATTTCAACATATACAAGGTTAGATTTCTGAGATGATAAGGTAATTTAGCATGATTTATTGTTGCACACTCCTAGGTGGGATTATAAATCATGCATAAAATATTGAAACGATGGTTATAAACTCATGTTGATTTTATTATTAACCTCCCCTAGGAGCTCTATTAATAAAATTGATGGCCAAAGAAATGATTATTAATATATGCTAGATCATATGGGTCTTGGATGGCATATATTAATCAAGAGGGATTTGTGTTCCTGATTGAATTTGGCAAGACTCTCCTAGGAGTTTATTGAATTCTAAGTTAGGAATTATCATTGTAAGGTTGTGATATTTTCAAGGTTTTGACACATAAACACATTTGCATGTTTTACATAATTGTGTTTTCTTTCTAAGTTATTATGATATGTTTGCTTACTTTTAGTATATGATTCTTTATTGTAGATTTAAAATATCTAAAAACACTTTATCATCGATACTTGACAAAAACCAATTAACCAGTGAGAACTATAATGATTGGAAACAGAACCTAAACATCGTCTTGTCCTTTGAGAAACTGAAATTTGTGCTGACGACACCTTGTCCTCTAGAGCCTACGTGAGATTCAACTAATTAGCAAATCCAAACGTATGATCACTGGAAAGATGCTAATGTTAGGCCTGCTGCTATGTTATGGCCAGCATGAATAACGTGCTGTAGGCTCAACATAAAGATTACGAGATTGCTAAGCAGGTCTTGCATAATCTGGAAGATATATTTGGAGGTTAGGCCTTAACAAAGTGGCAAGGGGTGCTTCGGAAACTATTGAACTGCAAGCAGAGACCGAGGACGTCTATAAAGGAGCATATGATGTTAGTCATAGGTTACCTCGCTGAGGCTTAGACCAATAGAGCTAACATCGATGCTGAAACTCAGATGACTATAGTTTTTGAGACTTTGTCTAATGAAGTTATTCCATTTAGAGATACATTTAATTTGAGCAATAGGTGGGATATGACCTTGACGGAGTTGATGAAACAGCTACAGGAGTTCAAACTACTGATCAAGAAGTCACTTGCTAGTGCCGAGGCCAACTTGGCAGCTGTTTCTGGTTTCAATCCCAACCCAGGAATGGAAAAAAGCAACAGACCAAGAACGGGAAGTCTTCTATTCCTACAAACGACAAGAACAAGAAGAAAAAGAAGAAGAACCCCAAGAAGCTAAAGTGTTTCTTCTATGCGAACGTTGGGCATATAAAGAAGAATTGCAAAGACTTCCTTTCCTGAGGAGGTAGGTGTGATCTTTTGTATTTAGAAACTTGTTTGGTCGAGGAATCTAGTGACACTTGGGTAATAGATTCTGGAGCAACTAATCATGTTTGTGTTTCTTTGTAGGGGTTTAAAGAAATAAGAAGTCTGCTGCATGAAGACTTCATACTTTGGATGGGCGATGAATCTTTGGTCTTTGCGAGATTGTTTTTATGTTCCTAAATTTAAGATGAATTTAATTTCTGTAGCTTGTTTATTTAAAAACTCCTATTTGGTTTCTTTTAATAATAAAGTGGTAATTCGTAAAAACAAATCTTTTCTAGATGGATTCAACATAATCTATATTTCATCAAATCTAAAATAGACTTATTGCTTAATGTTGAGATTAATGATAATAACTCTAAAAGACTTAAGACTTCCCACTTTAATAAGACTTATCTTTAGCATTTGTGACTAGGTCATAGTAACCTGAATAGGATTCAAAGATTGGTAAGGGATGGACCTTTAAGTCACTTAAAGGTGGAGTCTATACCACAATGTGAATCTTGCTTGGAGGATAAAATGATCAAAACACCATTTGGGTCTAAAGGCAATAGGGCCAAAGGGGTTCTAGAACTTGTACATAGTGATGTTTGTAGACCGATGAACATCTGGGCACGAGGAGGGTATAAGTACTTTGTCACTTTTATTGACGATTTCTCAAAGGGTGGGTATGTGTACCTAATGCACCACAAAAGGGAAACTGATGGCAAGTTCAGGGAGTTTCAAGCTAAAGTGGAAAAGAAATTAGGTAGACCCATAAAGGCACTTCGATCTAATCGAGGTGGTGAATACCTTTCTGTTGAGTTCTTGGGACACTTATTAGAGAATGAGATTTATCCCATTTGACTATGTTAGGCACTCTACAATAGAATGGCGTAGCGGGGAGAAGGAATAAAACTTTGTTGGACATGGTTAAGTCCATGATGAGTTATTCATCATTACCTTTGTCTTTTTGGGGATATGCACTACAAATCACATGTTATCTTTTGAACAATGTGCCTTCAAAATCGGTTCCTAAAACTCCTCACGAGTTGTGGACGGGCAAGAAGACATCCTTAAACCATATTCGTATATGGGAATGTCCGGCTCATGTCCTATTTAGGGATGCAAATAAGTTGAAAGCACATTCAGAAGTTTACGTATTGTAAGATATCCAAAAGAGACTAAAGGGGTTTTTGCTATAACCTAAAGGAAAATAAAGTCGTGGTTTCAACTAATGCAACTTTCCTTGAGGAGAGTTACATGGACGACTTTAAGCCTTGAAGCAAAGTGGTGCTCGAGGAGTTGAGGAGTGATTAATCACTTCGGAGGTTCTGGTAGAAACTACTCCAATCAGTGTAGAAAAACCAAACTAACCTGAACGACAACCTAAGGGGCTTAGGCGTAATGGGAGGATCAGGCATCAACCCGAGAGGTATATGTTCAATGGTGAGGCCTTCTTGGCTAAACCGAATAACATGAAAGGATCCTTACACTTACATAGAGGCAATGGAGGATGTTGATTCGAAACTCTGGACAGAGGCTATGAACACAGAGATGAAGTCTGTGGAGACTAATTGAGTCTAGGAGCTTGTGGATCTTCCAAAAAGGGTAAAACTCATAGGGTGTAAGAGGATCTACAAGAAGAAGAGACGAGTGGATGGAAAGGTCAAAACCTTTAAGGCTAGACTAGTAGCTAAGGGATACATGCAAAGGAAGGAATCGATTATGAGGAAACCTATTCACCTGTAGCCATGCTTAAATCCATCCGTATTCTCTTATCCATAGCTACCTTTTTCGACAACAAGATTTGACAGATGGATGCCAAGACGGCCTTTCTAAATGGCTATCTTGATGAGTCTATTTATATGGAGCAACCAGATGGGTTCAAGGTCAAAGAACAAGAGGGTAAGGTTTGTAAGCTACTAAGTCAATATATGGACTTAAATAGCTTCCCATTCTTGGAACATAAGATTTGATTATGTGATCAGGACTTATTGGTTCGCATAAAATATGTACGAACCATAAATGTACAAACACATTAAGGATAAAAATGTGGTTTTTTACAGCTCTATATAGATGACATTTTGATAATTGGCAATGACGTTAGGGCATTGTCATCCGTCAAATTATGGTTGACCAAGTATTTGACATGAGGGACTTGGGTGAGGCCAATTTTTTTCTCAGTATCTAGATTTTTTGAGACAGGAAGAATAGAATGATAGCTTTGTCTTAGGCCGGCTACATAGATAGGATTCTTAAGAGGTTTGCAATGTAGGATTCCAAGAAAAATGGACAACCGTCTAGGTCTAGAATTACTCTTTCTAAGAAAGACCCTCCAAAGTTTGAGGAAGAAAGAGAATACATGAAGAAGATGCCTTATGCTTTGGCAGTGAGTAGTCTCATGTATGCCATGCTTTGCATGCGACTGGATATTTGTTATGCGGTCGAGATTGTAAGTCAATTTTAGGCAGACCCAGGACCAAACCATTGAGTTACGGTCAAGCATATTTTCAAGTACTTAAGAAGGACTCGAGAGTATATGCTTATGTATTTGAATGATACACTAATTTGGATTTCCAATCCTATTTGGATTCGAGGAGATCGACTTCTGGTTTTGTGTTTAGTCTAGGCGGCAGTGCCATCAGTTGGAGAAGTATGAAGCAAGATTGCACCTAAGTATGTGGCAGTTAGAGATGCTTCAAAAGAAGTAGTGTGGCTCTGCAAGTTCCTTGGAGATCTTGAGGTAGTTCCTGGTATGGATAAGGCAGTATCACTATATTGTGATAACAGTGCAGAGATAGCTAATGCTAATGAACCAAGATTTCACAAGAAGAGTATGCATATTGATAGGAAGTATCATGTGATAAAGGACTTCGTAGACGGTAGGCATGTCACTGTGTATAAAATCACGTCAAATGACAATTTAGTTGATCCATTCACTAAGACACTTAGTGGGAGAGTCTTCGAGAGGCATGTGGAAGCTATGGGGATGCAATATTTGTCATATTTACTCGCTTAGTGCAAGCGGGAGATTGTTAGACATGAATGCCCTAAGGAGTAAAAATGTAATATGTTTTTGGAGACATTTTTATTAATAAAGAATTTATTTATTATTTATATACCAAATCTTGTCCTCTTTACATTCATATTTGTTGAATATAAGTTAAGCAAACAAAACTTGAGACTATCGTCTAAACCTTTAAGAATTAGACATATGATGGATAGATTACACAGAAGACATGAATCTTAAGGTGACGATCTAAATTATAAGATCTGCAATTGAGGGAATATAGTTGGGTGCTTTATTCATGCAAAGATTGTTATGTTGTCTATATCCATAACAGATGATGGTCTATCTTGACCATCGGAGGTGGACTCTATAAATAGAAACATTGGCACATTGTCATAGGTGACAATGTGTTGGATCAGGACATAAACTGAATTGATTTGGATTAATAATTCTATCTTGGCAAATCGATTCATTTTAAACAATCATATGTATTGTATCTTAATCTTGAGATGAATGATGGGCCCATTGTCTTGACTTGTGTCTTTTGATGTACCAAATGGTGACATCCATACTTTAATAGTGGCATGTATGCTAGTATGTTGGAGGCATAACTCTTGAGAGCGTAGACCTGTTAATCATAGACATGGAATCCATAGCTCCTCTTTAGGAGTCGAGATTCCTCTTATATGCGTTATCCTGTAATTGGAAAACTAGAATACTCAACCATTTGGATACATAGGTGTAACCAAATGGTATACTATCTTAAGATGGTAAGTTTTCCGATGATGAGATAATAGAATGTAAGATAAAATAATCAGAAAGGTAAGATAAAATTTATCCTTAAGCCGATTATAGATAATCCTATGGGGTTACGATACATTATGATATGTCATGGAGACTTAGCTATACAAGCTTCGTAATTCTATATAGTTCGAGAGTGCAGCTTTAAGCTTTTAGTGGAGTAGCGTTATAGTTGATAATTATAAAATGTATATTTTTGATATTGGGTTTTATAATTATCAGGAGCTTGAACTATGTAGGTCCATCATGTCTCCTTTGCTGGCTCATAAAAATCTTGTAATGATAGGGTGTGCTTTTCCAATATTTGGTGGCTTGTGTCAAATTATTAGATTGGCTGAAAATTTAATAAGATCAGATAATTCATGTCTATTTATCAATTGAGTTAATTTTGTGAAAATTAATTTAAGATAAACTTGTTGAATTATCGTGATCAAATAATTCATGTTTTTTAGTTGGATTAATTTTGAATTAATTTAAGATAACTTGTTGAATTATCAAGAATATTTATTTTCCTAGAGATTATCTAGATATGATTGTTTTAATCAGATAACTTCTCTATTAGGTTATTTGAATTAAAAATGAGGCTCCATCCCAAGAATCTTGGGTGGTAAATAAAAGAATTGTAGAGATTATTTATCGTAAGTTCGACAAATCGATCTTTAAGTTCAGCTTGCTGATGGAGTAAGTTCGGCAGGCTGATCCGCCAGTTCAACCTACCGACCAAGCGATAAATAAATCATGCATTTTGATGCAAATTTTATCAGATATCATTCCTGATTTGATTCTAATTCGAATTTTCTAGGCCTTATCTAATAAGGACTTACTCTTCGACCTAACCTCTATAAATATGGAGTGAGTCTCATAGCTAATTAGATTAATTGAGAGATTAAGTGTGAGACTCTACTGGTGAGACTCTATAACTCCCTGAGAGCTGTTGTTTATACATTACGAACTATAGCTTTGGGTTTTCTCAATTGGTTGGAAGGAGAGTCATCAGGGAAAGGCTGAACGACGTGTGCCCACACGCACTCTGATTGTGGATAGAGAATAGCAAAGAAGACCAGTTGGTTTAGGCTCTTTTGGAATGTAATACTCTTCACGGATTGCGGGAGCTTTTTTACATTTACGATGTTAGTAAGATTTGGTTAATTTGTGCATATAGTGTGTCAAACTTGTGTTTTGAAAAATACTCTGGTATAAAAAAATTTTAATATTCTGCTGCGTATTATTTTTCCAACACCTTTATGGAAGACTTGAGACCACCGAACACCGAGGTCGTATCTTTAACTTTTCTTGTGTACCTCATATCAAAGAGGCTGGTATAACATTTTAATATCATCTTTGATTTACCTTCCCTTTAACTTTAATGAGCATATGAAATGCTTACAAAACATGTGCAACCATATTGCAAAGCATAACTTAAACATGCCTTAAACATTATGCATAACACATGCGCTCACACTTTAAACATAACAATTGCAAATACATTGCAAGACTTAACTTGAGCCTTAAAAACTTTACATAATAAATGCAAACATGCTTTAAACATAGTAGTTGCAAACACTGTGCAAATTTTGATTTAAACTTTAAAACTTTGATGCATAACATACGTAAACATACTTTGAAAAAAACAACTTGCATATCATTCATAAGTGCATTTGCAAACTTATATAAAGTATTAGAAAAATTATTTTCTTCATGTTGTAAGTGAGGTTTGAAACTTACCTGGATAACACTTTAGTGTTTCCATTTCATTCCTTTTCTTTCTATTAGTCAGCTTCTATGTTCTGTTCAAATGACAACCGACTAGTAGCTCACTTTTCTCATTATTAATCTACTCTATTGATAACAAAACTTTAAACATTAAATGTGCATCCTTTTTACTTAACTTTGTATCATATCAATTTACTTTTCTTTTACTTTGTATTCCATTGGTTTACATTTTTTTTACTTAACTTTGTAAACCATTGATTTGCTTTTCCATTTTAAACCATCGGTTTACCTTTCTTTAGCTTAACTTAAATGTCCCTCAGTTAAATTCTCATCTCACTTGATGGTTTCGTTACTTTGTGTTTTACAGAACATTTCCATCTAAGGGTGTTTTACTAATTCGAAGTATTCGGTTCCGTCTTAGCAGTTTTTTTTTTAAACAATGATTTTACCTTTAACGGGGTTTTCATAAACTTTGTGACTTTACTTAACTTCTCATTTAACTTTACGATCTTATTACTTACATGATACAAAAAAATTCTCGCTAAGGGGTGTTTTTCGATAGCGGGTGTTTCGAGACTATTTTGGCCTTTTTATATAAAATAACTATTTTATCCTTGACGAGTCTTAGAAAACATTTGAAGCCCGTTTTAATAAAATTTACATTCCTTAGTATTCATAATGTTATGAAAAACAAAACTTCAGCTTCTTTTTCGTAGAAAAATCCCTTTTAGCCAAACTTTGCAGTTTTGTTTCATTTGTCAAAACCTTGACTTTTTGCTGTTAACATAATTCTTTTTCATTTCTTAATAAACCTTTGATCCTTTCTAACTTAGAATTTGTTGTTACTCACTACCCACAACAGTACAGAAAAACAACATTTTCTCAATGAAAACCTAGTTTCACTCGAGTTTATGGTTTTGGCTCAAAATACAAAAATTTTGACATTTTTGCCCTTGGATCCAAAAAGACAATTTTACACAAAAACATTCAGTTTTTCACAAGGAATAAAACTTACAAAAGCTCCTTGGTCAATTTCAAAAAATTTCATAATGTGTTCATTTCACAAATTTTGTGCTTAAAATATCATAAAATTCATAACTTATAAACTATTCATAATTTTGACAAACTATCCTCATTACTTTAATAGTTTTGATAAGTTCTACAACTTTTATGCTTTAACTTTTTTGAAATTCCAAAGTTAAGGTGGACTATTTGGCTGATTTTCAAATCTCCTAAGGTTTCACAAAACCTTGCAACTTAATCCTTTTGGAATTTAATGGAACTTTGTTCACAAAAGTTGTTTCCTTTATTGTTTTGGATAATTCTATGTTCAACACATAAATTAAATCATCCTCTAAACATGACAAAATTCCATTTCCTTGAAAACTATCCAAACTTTGTTTAAAATCAAAGTTTGTGAAACTTTTCCTTTTAAACCTTAAATCTTAATTCCTTTCTTTCTATCATCATCATCATCAACATCATCATAAAACATAACAAATCATACCATAAAGTTTATTTTAAATGCCATAGTCCAAAATGATATGCATAAACTAACCAAGAATAGGGTTTAGAATTTACCCAAGGTTTCCAAGTTCTTGTACCTTCTCTTTAGTGCTTGATCTTGGCTAAATATTCTTGACATAACCATAGCAAAAACCCCATCAAAAGCCTATCCAAATCATAAGTAAAAACACTTAAACACAAAAGGGAAAATTTGAGCTTATTTTTTGTTTTTACCTTGAAAACTCTTTAATCTTCCTCTTCTATACTTGTTCTTGCTTCTTAGCATGATTTGGAGGTTTAATCTTTAAAAAAAATATTTGGAAAACTTAAGGGTGGCGGTTGATTTTGGTTATGGGAGAAAAGAGAGAATTTTTTTCTTTCTTTCTTTTCTTTTCTTTTTTTCATGCCTTTTTGCATGAAATATGATGGAGACCAATTTGTCTCTTTTTAGAGTCCCACAATCGGTACACAAAATGGAGATGAGGTGGCCACTTTCCCACCTTAAAGGTGGCATCAATTAGGCCCCACAAAACTTTCTTTAACAATCCAAACTTATACTAGTAGTTTTTTTTTCTATACAGCCGATGTATGTTCCATACTACTAGTATTCTTTTTTACACTGTGTTTCATGGTCTACAAGCTTATACACATCCACACAGTGTAATTCCTATACTGCTTAGCTTTACATAGTCTAATTTCTATACTATATTACTTTATGCAATATAATTTCTATACGACTTAACTTTATGTAGTGTAGTTTATATATTGCTTAACTTTATCATTGTAATTGTTATACCGCATAATTTTATCAGTGTAATCCTTACATTGTGTTTTTCTCATGTTGCATGATTTCCATATTGTGTTTCTATCTTAAAATTTGTTGCTACACATTTTGTAACAATTAAGCTTTTCAGCTTATTTTTATTTCATTCCTTCCTTCTTTAAGACTATGACATGATTTTTAATCTTAAAAGAAATCCCATTTTTACCTTTGTGGAATTTTTCATAAAATTAGATTTAAATAGTAATCCTCATGACACCGAAATTACCTCTTAAATTCTTAACAATTTTTGGGTAAAAAATTTGGCTCACAAAATTTGTATCTAATTTACTTAATATAATCCTTAATTTTTACTATGACACCCGTTATTTTTCTAATGGAAATCATTATAACTAAATTAATTATAGTGTGCCAATTAAATTTTTTTTTCATCTAAAATCTATTTCACATTATTTATTTCTACCTATTTGCAAATTTTCTAAAATTTTTCTATATCTATTTAGCATATTTATCGAAATACCCTTGGAACTTTTATTTAATTACAAAAATGTCATTTGGTATTTTGTGCACCAAAGTTTCTGATGGAGACCACCTTTCACCTACTTGTCCCCCTTCAATTGTTTTGATCTTCTTTGGGTCTCCTCCCTTTACTCTCTCACACACATCTCTCTCTCCCTCTACTCTTCATCTCTTTCCTTCTTTTCTTCCTTCCTCCCACGAGACACTCTCTCTCTTTCTCTAATCCTTGTTTGCTTTAAAATCAAGAGCATAAATCCAGCTCTTAGATAATCAAGAGAAAAATCCAAAGTTATTTTCTTAGATCTTCTAAAATCATGAAACAAAGATTAAGGATTTTTGCAAACAAATTCACTAAGTTTCTTCAAGCTTAAGATAAGGTTTACTAAGCTAAAACCTTGATTTAAATTTGTATTTTAGCATGAGATTTGTGAGAAGTGTGTGTTTGATGTTTATGTGTAATTATACAATATTTTTGAGGCATAATTTATATAGATCTTTGTTTAAAATTGTTTTTTAGCTAGTTTTGAAAAGTTTTGATTTTTAGCTTAGATTTGTATGTTAAACATGAAAATTTTAGGAAAAATAATCTATACATGTATGACTGTGATATTCCATAGTTTTTATGGATTTTTCTATGTCTTGGAAGTTGATAAAAAGGGTGGTCAGATTGAGTTTTAAAATTTGAAACCTTTAAAAATGGAAAACTGGATTTCCAAAAATTCTTCTGTTGGCAGGTTGGACCCATCGACAGGTTCGGCAAGTTAAACCCTATAGACTAACAGGCTGAATCTTACAGATCGACATGTCGATAGAGAGGTCTGAAATATGCAGTTTGATCAGCAGGCCAAAAGTAATTGATTAGTAGGCCAATCAGGCAATCCAAACTCATTAGTTTTTCATCATTTTATGTAACGAAATGTTCCAAGGATTTTATATTAAAGATTATGTCACACTAATAAAAATAGATAGTAAATTGGTATGTTTATAGAGTAGGATTTAAGTTAAAGAATGGTTACTTTATATATCGTAGGATAATGAAGTACTTTGAGCTTACGTGGTGAAGTTGGTATCGTGAGTGGAAGTTATTAGCATTGTATTCGCCAAAAGGTAGGGAATCTATTATTCATCTTCTATAAGGTTTTGTGGAATTAAAATTGGTTTTTTACACTGCAAGATATATATATGTTGAACTGTTATTATATGAATATCACTTCTGAGACAATAACATGAACTAGTCTTGTAATGTATAGTAAGGATAAATTGATTTGACATGTTTTGAATAAATTGATAAGCATGGCTAGGAAATATACTCTATACATAACAGTAGTGGTTATGAGAGGAATGGTAAGATATGAAGAGGACAGCGGTTATATCCTTGCGCACGAATATCCTAAAAGGCAAAATAGGGGATAGGTCATGATGCTTCCTTAGGTCGAAAGTCCTAGAACGCACTGTACAGGAATTGAGATGGTGAGGTGTTAGATATGTATGCTCTAACGAGTAAAAATATAACATATTTTTGGAAACATTTTTATAAATAAAGAAATTTATTTATTATTTATATACAAAATCTTGTCCTCTTTATGTTTATATTAGTTGAATGCATTGGAAAAATAGTACGTAGTAGAATTTTAAAATTTTTTTATATCAGAGTATTTTTGAAAACACAAATTTGACACGTTATATGCATAAATTAATCAAATCTTACTAACCCCTGAATGCTGGAGAACTCCTATAATCCGTGAAGAGAAGTAACGTTTCAGAAGAGCCTTAACCAACTAGTTTTCTTTGCTATTCTCTATCCACGATCGGAATAAGTGTGGGCTCATGTCGTTCACCTTTTCCACCAGGTAACTCTCCTTCCAACCAATTGAGAGAACCCAAAGCTATAGTTCGTAATTTATGAACAATAGCTCTCAAGGAGTTTCTAGAGTCTCACCTACAGAGTCTCACTCTTAATCTCTCAACTGATCTCTATAATAATGAGACTTACTCTCTTTTTACAGAGGTTGGGCCCAAGAGTCAGTTCTTATCAGATAATGCCCTCAAAATTCGAATTAGATTCAAATTAGAATTAATATCTGATAAAATTAGCATCTAAACACACGATCTTTTTATCGCATGGTCAGCATGCCGATCTGTCTAACCGGCATGTCGAACTTGCCCTATCGACAGGCCAAACTTGAGGATCGGTAGGCCGAACTTGCGATAAAAATTTCAGCGAATCTTTTATTCTCCACCTAAGATTCTATAGGATAAAGTCTTAGTTTTAATTCAAATAACCCAATAGAGAAGTTATCTAATTAAAACAACTTTATCTAGATAATCTCTAGGAAAATAAATGAATTCCTGATAATTCTACAAGTTTATCTTGATTTAATTTATTAAAAATTAAATTAACTAATAAACAGACAATAATTATCCGATCTTGATAATTCAATAAGTTTATCTTAAATTAATTTTATCACAAAATTAATTCAACCAATAAACAAATATGAATTATATGATTTTATCAAATTTCAGCCAATCTGATAATCCTGACATAAGTAACTAATTATTAGAAAAACACGCTGTATCATTATAGGATTTTTATGAGCTACTAAAGGAGACCAAATGGACCTATATAGTTTAAGCTATCGATAATTATGAAACCCAATATCCTAGATATGCATTTTATAATTATCAACTCTAACGCTACTCCACTAAAAGCTTGGAGTTGCACTTTCGAACTATACAGAATTACGAAGCCCATATAGCTAAGTCTCCATGACATATCATAATGTATCATATCCCCATATGATTATCCATAATCGGCTTAAAGATAAGCTCTGTCTTACCTTTCCGATTATTTTTATTTTACGTTCTATTATCTCACCATCGAAAAACTTACCATCCATAAGACATTATACCATTCGGTTAAACCTATGTATCCAAATGGTTGAGCGCTCCAGTTTTTCAATTACAGGATAATGCATATAAAAAGATATCAACTACTTCTAAAGAGGAGCTAAGGATTCCATATTTATGAATAACAAATCTACGCTATCAAGAGTCATGCCTCCAACGTACCGGCATGCTTACCACTACAAAAATGTGGATGTCACCCTTTGGTACATCAAAAGAAATAAGTCAAGACAACAGGCGAACTATTCATCTAGGATTAAGATACAATACAAATGATTGTTTAAAATAAATTGATTTGCCAAGACAGAATTATTAATCCAAATCAATTCACTTTATATCCCGATCCAACACACCATCACCTATGTCAACATGCTAATGTTTCTATTCACGGAGTCCACCTCCGATGGTCAAGACAAACCATCTCCCAATAGGGATATAGACAACATAATAATCTTTGTATGAATAAAGTGCCCAACTTTATTCCTTTAATTGCGGATCTTATGATTTAGACCGTTACCTTAAGAATTGTGTCTTCTGCATAATCTGCTCAATTCTTAAAGGTTTAGACCAACAGTCTCAGACTATTGTTTGCTTAACGTACATTCAACAAATATGAACATTAAGAGGATAATATTTGGTATATGAATAATAAATAAATTTTTTATTGATAAAAATGTCTCTAAAAACATATTACATTTTACTTCTTAGGGCATACATGTCTAACAATCTCCCACCTACACTAAGTGAGTAAATATGACAAATTTTGCATCCCCATTGCTCCACATGTGTCTCAAAGACTCTTCTAGTAAGTGTCTTTGTGAATGGATCAGTTAAATTATCCTCTAATGCGATTTTGCACATCGTGACATACCCACCCTCAACGAAGTCTTTTATCACATGATACTTCCGATCAATATGCTTACTCTTCTTGTGAAATCTTGGTTCCTTAGTATTAGCTACCGCTGCATTATTGTCACAATACAGTGATACCGCCTTGTCTATACCAAGAACTACCTTAAGATCCCTAAGGAACTTGCGAAGCCACACTACTTCTATCAAAAAATCACTAGCTTCCACATACTTGGCCTCCATCGTTGAATCCGAAGTGCAATCTTGCTTCACACTTCTCCAACTAGTGGCATCGCCACCCAAAGTAAACACAAAACCAGAAGTCGATCTCCTCGAATCCAAACAAGGTTGAAAATCCAAGTCAGTGTATCCTAGAGGAGTCAAATCCTCACCCGAATACACAAGCATACACCCTCGAGTCATTCTCAGGTACTTGAAAATATGCTTGATCACAACCTAGTAGTTCAGTCCTAAATCCATCTGAAATTGACTTACAATCCCAACCACATAATAAATATCTGATCATGTGTAAAGCATGGCATACATGAGACTACCCACTACTAAAGCATAAGGCACCGTCTTCATGTATTCTCTTTCTTCCTTAGACTTTGGGAGTCTTTCTTAGAAAGAGTAATTCCAAGCCTAGATGGTTGCCCACATTTCTTGGAATCCTACATTGCAATCTCCTAAGAATCTTATTTATGTAGCTGGCCTGCGACAAAGCTATCATTTGTTCTTCCTATCTTGAAAGATCTGGATACCAAGAACAAAATTAGCCTCACCTAAGTCCTTCATGTCAAACTGCTTAGTCAACTATAATTTGACCGATGACAATGCGCCAACGTCAATGCCAATTAGCATAATGTCATTTACATATAGCAGTAGAAAGACCACATTCCCATCCTTAATGTGTTTGTACATACATGATTTATCTACATTTTGTGCGAACCCATAAGTCTTGATCATTTGATTAAATCTTATGTTCTAGGAATGGGAAGCCTGCTTAAGTCTATATATTGACTTCAGCAACTTGCGAACCTTACCCTCTTGACCTTTAACCTTGAACCTGTCTAGTTGTTCCATATAAATGGACTTATCAAGATAGCCATTCAGAAAGGTCGTCTTGACATCCATCTGCCAAATTTCGTAGTCGAGAGTCGCAGCTACGGACAAGAGAATCCGTATGGACTTAAGCATGGCTACAGGCGAAAAGGTTTCCTTATAATCGATTCCTTCCTTTTGTGTGTAACCCTTAGCTACTAGTCTAGCCTTAAAGGTTTTGACTTTTTCATCCACTCCTCTTTTCCTCTTGTAGATCCATTTACACCCTATGGGTTTTACCCCCTTTAGGAAGATCCATAAGTTCCCAGACCCGATTAGTCTCCATAGATTTCATCTCTGTGTTCATAGCCTCTGTCCAGAGTTTCGAATTAATATTCTCCATAGCCTCTACGTAAGTATAGGATCCCTGTCATGTTCATCCCGTTCAGCCAAAAAGGCCTCACTATTGAACATATACCTCTCAAGTTGACGCCCGATCCTCCCACTACGCTAAAGCCCCTTTGGTTATTGTTCCGGTTCATATGGTTTCTCTACACTGATTGAAGTGGTTTCTACCGAAACCTCTGGAATGACCGAATCACTCCTCAACTTCTCAAGCATCACTTTGCTTCGAGGCTTAAACTCGTTCATGTAACTCTCCTTAAGGAAAGTTGTATGAGTTGAAACCACGACTTTATTTTCCTTTAGGTTATAAAAATAACCCCTTTAGTCCCTTTTGGATATCCTACAAATATGCAAACTTTCGAACGTGCTTCTAACTTATTCGCATCCCTAAACAGGACATGAGCCGGATATCCTCATATGTGAATATAGTTTAAGGATGTCTTTTTGCCCGTCCACAACTCGTGTGGAATTTTAGGAATCGATTTTGAAGGCATATCATTCAAAAGATAACATGCAGTTTTCAGTGCATATCTCCAAAAGGATAAAGGCAATGATGAATAACTCATCATGGACCTAACCATGTCCAATAAAGTCCTATTCCTTCTTTCTACCATGCCATTCTATTATAGAATATCAGGCGCAGTCAATAGGAATAAAATCACATTCTCTAATAAGTGTCATAGGAACTCATCAAAAATGTATTCTCCACCTCGATCAAATCAAAGTGCCTTTATGGGTTTACCCAATTGCTTTTCCACTTCAGCCTGAAACTCCCTGAACTTGTCAAAAGTTTCGCTTTTGTGGTGCATTAGGTACACATACCTATACCTTGAGTAATTATCAATGAAAGTGATGAAGTACTCATACCCTCCTCATGCCTGGATGTTCATCAGTTTGCAATCATCACTATGCATAAGTTCTAGAACCCCTTCGGTCCTATTGCTTTTAGACTCGAATGGTCTTTTGGTCATTTTACCCTCCAAACAAGATTCACATTGTAGTATAGATTCCACCTTTAAGTGACTTAAAGGTCCATCCCTTATCAATTTTTTAATCCAATTCAAGCTAATAGACCTAATTGCAAATACCAAAGACAAGTCTCATTAGAGTGAGAAGTCTTAAGTCTTTTAGAGTTATTATCATTTACCTAAGTGTTTAGCAGTGAGTCCATCTTAGGTTTGATAAAATATAGATTGTTTTGCATCCATCCATTACAGATAAAAGATTTTTTTTTTACGAATCACCATTTTATTATTAAAAGAAACCAAATAGGAATTTTTAAATAAACAAGCTACAGATATCAAATTCCTTCTAAATTTAGGAACATAAAAACAATCTCGCAAAACCAAAGTCCTATATTTATCAAAGTAAAGATGGATATCTCTCACTACTTCAGCCAACACCAAGGATCCATCGCCTATTCAAAATCTGAAGTTTTTGCGAAGTAAACTTCTCGTTTCCTGGAATCCCTCCAAAGAAACATAAACATATTAGTTGCTCCAGAATCTATGACTCAAGTGTCACTGAATTCCTCCTTAGGTAAGTAAATCCTTGCGATTCTTCTTTATGTGCCCAACCTTTTTGTCTCAACCTTTTGCTTCCTTGCATTCCTTGGATTAGGATTGGAATTGGATGCAACTGCCAAGTTAACCTCTCCACTAGTAGGAGTTTCCCTGATTAGTTTTTCAAACTCTTGTAACTATTTAATTAACTCTGTTAAGGTCACATCCTATCTGTTGGTCAAATAAGCTTTATACGGGATGAACTCCTTTGACAAAGTTTGAAAAATCATAGTCATTTGTGACTCGACATTGTATCGGCTCCATGGGTTTGAGCCTTAACGAGGTAACCCATGACCAACATCATACACTCCTTTACAGATGTCCCCAGTTTTTGCTTGCAGTTCAAAAGTTTTGAAGTGCCTTTTTCCGATTTGTTATGGCTTGGCCTCTAAAGATGTTTTCAAGATTATCCAAGATCTGCTTCGTAGTCTCATAGTCTTCATGTTGAGCTTGTAGTATGTTATTCATACTAGCCATAACATAATACCAGGCCTAATTGTTAGTAACTTTTCAACGATGATATGCTTGGATTTGCTCATAAGTGGATTCCCCAGTAGGTTTAGGAGGACACGGTGTGGGTAGCACAAAAGTTAGTTTCTCAAAGGATAGGACGATATTCAGGTTCTGTTTCCAATAATTAAAATTCTCACTGGTTAATTGGTTTTTATCAAATATTAAAGATAAAGTGTTTTCAGACATTTTAAATCTATAATAAAGAACCATATACTAAACGTAAGCAAACATAGCATAATAATTTAGTAAGATAACTCAATCATGTATAGCATACAAATGTATTTATGTGCCAAAACCTTGAAAAAAATTACAACCTTATAACGATAATTCCCAACTTAGAATTCAAAAAGCCACCTTGGGGAGACTTATTAAATTCAATTAGGAACACGGATCCCATCCTAATTAATATATGCCATCTAGGACCCGTATGATCCAGCATATATTAATAATCATTTCTTTGGCCATCAATTTTAATAATAGAGCTCCTAGGGGAGGTTAATAATAAAATTAACATGAGTGTATAACCATCATCATATTTTATCCATGGCTTATTATCATCATCTTGGGGTGATAGACGATAAACTATGGTAAAATACCTTATCCTTTCAGAGATCCGACCTATTACATGATGAAATCCCTTCCTTGGAGCCGAGACCACCATGTGCTATCTATGGACCAATGATGGAGGCTGTAGATCCTCTCTTCAAAAACCTTCTCCCACTCATTCTTTTAAAATCAAGGTTTATTTTAAGAACATGTATGAACAATTTAAAATGAGCGACACTCCCTCCTATTCTATATGACATGTTATCAATATACACAGCAAATTATATTATAATGTAGACAAGCAAAGCAATCGAGCAAAGCTGCAAGCAAAATAAAAATAAATAACTATATTATTATGGTTATACCCTAGAGAATAGAAAACAAAGATTTCAAAAGAATAATCAAAACATATTATTGATTCTTCATCCTTGAATCTTCAAGTTGTATCTTTCTTCATGTAACTTCCATCTTCAAGTCTTCAATCCCGCATAGATCAAAAACTCCATATTTTCGGTCATATCCAAATTTAATATTTCTCAGAATTGTCCCAAAAAAAAAAATCAAAACTACATTGAAAATTGCACCTTTTTTGAAAAAAATTTTTGCTCTTTGCTGGCAAGTCGATCTATGTAATTAGCCTTCCAATCGTGACCCGTCAGCCTGTCGATCTTTTTAAGTCGGCCTACCAATTACGATAGTTCAGCCTGCCGAAGTACAATGTTCGGCCTGCCGCCAAAGCCATCAAATTTCTGCTCAGTTGATGACCTGCTGAACCTGAACTTCGGCTTGTCGATTATGCGACCATCGGCCTACCGAACTGGAGGGTTTGGCATGCCAACCAAGCAAAAATCACCCTTTTTTCATAAAATACAGTTTTTAATGCAATTTATCAATTTTATTTTCAATAATTCAAAAACATAAAATTAGAGACTTAGGAAATACTTGGAAATGTTACCATCCATCTTTTAGATCCGCCTTCTAGATTCGTCTTCTTCGAATAATTATTTAATTACAAAATTCTTACAAATTTAAAATTAAATAATAATTCCTAGACAGAGATGATAGTTCGCCATCTAATTACATGAAAAACCTAGATACACATTCTAACCTCTAAGGAACCATAACCAGACTATAATTACACATAACCATTCATAACCATAATTAATTAAGAAACATTCACCATGTAATCTATGATATCATAAAAATATATTGAAACCTTAGAGTGCCAACTCTCTATGAAATTAAATTCAAGCATAGGAAAGATCAAGATCACATAATTTATACATATAACATGATTATAAACTCGTAAATTTACATAAAACTATGGCTCTGATATCAATTGTTGAAAAAATACTATGCTGTAGAATTTTAAAATTTTTTTATATCAGAGTATTTTTCAAAACACAAGTTTGACATACTATATGCATAAATTAACTAGATCTTACTAACTCCTGAATGCCGAAGAACTCCCAGAATCCGTGAAGAGAAGTAACATTTCAGAAGAGCCTCAACCAACTAGTCTTCTTTGTTATTCTCTATCCATGATTAGAGTGAGTATGGGCTCATGTCGTTTAGCTTTTCCACCAAGTAACTCTCTTTCTAACCAATTGAGAGAACCCAAAGCTATAGTTTGTGATTTGTCAACAATAACTCTTAGAGAGTTTCTAGAATCTCACCTGTAGAGTCTTACTCTTAATCTCTCAACAGATCTCTATAATAATGAGACTCACTCCTTTTTTATAGAGGTTGAGCCTAGGAGTCTGTCCTTATAAGATAATACCATGAAATTTGAATCAAATTCAAATCAGAATCGATATCTGATAAAATTCGCGTCTAAACACGTGATCTTTTTATCATGTGGCTGGTATGCCAATCTGTCTAACCGATAGGCCGAACTTGCCCTATTGGCAGGCCAAACCTAAGGATTGGCATGCCGAACTTGCGATAAAAATTCCAGCGAATCTTTTATTCTCCACCCAAGATTCTATAAGATAAAGTCGTAGTTTTAATTCAAATAACCCAATAGAAAAGTTATCTAATTAAAACAACTTTATCTAGATAATCTCTAGGAAAATAAATGAATTCTTGATAATTTTATAAGTTTATCTTGATTTAATTTATTAAAAATTAAATCAACTAACAAACAAACAAGAATTATCCGATCCTGATAATTTAACAAGTTTATCTTGAATTAATTTTATCACAAAATTAATTCACCCGATAAACAAACATGAATTATCTGATTTTATTGAATTTTAGCCAATTTGATAAATTTGACATAAGCCACCAATTATTGAAAAAGTACGCTGTATCATTACAGTATTTTTCTGAGCTAGCAAAGGGGACCAAATGGGCCTATATAGTTCAAGCTCTTGATAATTATGAAACCCAATATTTCAGATATACATTTCATAATTATCAACTCCAACACTACTTCACTAAAATCTTGGAGCTGCACTCTCGAACTATATAGAATTACGAAGCCCATATAGCTAAGTCTCCATGACATATCATAATGTATCGTATCCTCATAAGATTATCCATAATTGGCTTAAGGATAAGTTTTGTCTTACTTTTTTTATTATTTTTATCTTACGTTCTATTATCTCACCATCAGAAAACTTACCATCCATAAAACAATATACCATTCGGTTACACCTATGTATCCCAATGGTTGAGCACTCTAGTTTTTCAATTATAATATAATGCATATAAGAGGATATCAACTACTCCTAAAGAGGAGCTATGGATTCCATATCTATGAATAACAGGGTCTACACTATTCAGAGTAATGCCTTTAACGTACCGACATGCGTAGCACTATAAAAATGTGGATGTCACCCTTTGGTATATCAAAAGACATAAGTCAAGGCAACGGGCCCACTATTCTTCTTAAGATTTAGATACAATACAAATGATTGTCTAAAGTGAATCGATTTGTCAAGACAGAATTATTAATCTAAATCAATTCACTTTATGTTGCGGTCCAACACATCATCACCTATGACAACATGCCATTGTTTCTATTCATAGAGTCCACCTCCGATGGTTAAGAAAACTATCTCCCAATAGGGATATGGACAACATAACAATCTTTGCATGAATAAAGCGCCTAACTTTATTCCCTCGATTGCAGATCTTATGATTTAGACTGTCACCTTAAGAATCATGTCTTCTGCATAATCTATCAATCATATGCCTAATTCTTAAAGGTTTAGACTAACAATCTCAGACTTTTGTTTGCTTAACATACATTCAATAAATATGAACGTAAAGAGGACAAGATTTTGTATATGAATAATAAATAAATTCTTTATTGACAAAAATGTCTCCAAAAGCATATTACATTTTTACTCTTTAGG
>CAMOHE010053305.1:0-39027 GCA_946598075.1 Artocarpus hirsutus | reverse complement strand
TATCATTTTTGTGTGGTACTACGACTGAATTGTTTTTTCCCCTTTTTTCTCATCCACCAAATTAAAAGACAACTACTCAATTTCAGATCATATGCTCAGTTTTTGTTCATGTATACATAGTAATTCGATCATTATCAGGGAAGCAATAAGCAACTATGATCGCTGAACAAGAACATGTAGAGAATTATTTCATAGGATTACCGACCTTCTAGCAGAGATCGGATTGGCCCGAAAAGGTGGACGGACGGAGGAAGGACGGCGACGGTGGCGGCCGATTGGCCGGAGAAGTTGAGAATTTGGGATTTGAGGGTTGGGAAATTTGTAGAAAAAGAACGTCGGTCTTCAGGAAAGGAAATTCGATTTTTTTTTTTTTTTTTTTAGAGAAGAAAATAAAAAATAAATCCAGTCAACGGGGCGGGTTTTAGTTTGATTCGCCCCGGAAGACACCGACCCGGTCGTACAGGAAATTCTGGAAGTTTAGCATTGAGAAGAAAAAACAGGCGTGAGTGGATTGGAGGACATACGAATTTATTAATCCCTGGCGAGTATTGTTTCCTTTTTTTTTTGGAAACAACTTGTCAATGCATGGATAGCAAGTCGTATTAATGAACTCAAGTCGCCAATACTTGCATGGCAAGTCAAACTGATAAAGGACATTTTTTTAAGAAAAGTCACCAATTTTTGCATGGCAAGTATAAATTAACGATTTGTCTATGTTTTCGAGAGAAATTTTCATAATGTGGCTTTTCAACTTGCGTTTTAAATAGTGTTTGCGAGTAATTGGTCAAACTAATTGTTTAAAATATTATATTATATAAGAGTTTTATACTATTTAAGTTTAAACTAATTGATTTAACTAATGCTTCAAACATCTTCTTCATAATAAATGCCACATATGTTCAAGTGTGATACAACTTAAACATATAATGTAAGTGGGGACTCAAATCTTTTGTTTCATTTTTTGTGTTCCAAAAAGTATTTAATTAGGGCTAATAATACAGGGCACGACACGAGTGAAAAAAACCAATGGTTATTTTCGTGTCAACCTGAAATTGGCTCACCCAAAACAAGTCATATTCGTGTCAACCTACTCGATACTAAATTGACATGTAACTTAGTACTTTATTGTTTTTTTAAAAATATTTTGCCCTAATATATATAGTATTAAAATAAGACACTAAATTAGATGCGTTTATAGTATCAAATTTATTTGATAAAATATGTGTTTTTATGTTACCTTTAAGTAATTTTGGTTTATACTGTCACGACCCCTATCGTGACATCCAAAATATTTTAAAATACAAATATATATATATATAGTTAATAAAATCTATAGATTTTTTTTTAAATGATTTAAATTCATTAGAGGTGAATAATTCAACATTATCAGTTACGCGAAAATTTTCTTGAGGTATTAAAATGCATAACAACTCTTTAGTTTCGACCACAATCTAAATAGAACAATTTTTTTTTTCTTCCAAGTCTCAAGTTTGAAAATTATTGAATTTGCAACACACAATAATAACTTAAAACAATTAAACACACAGGTCGGGCCACATGCACACACGAACCGTAGCAGCCACACTCGCGTCTTCACTCAGTGTATGAGCTAGAGATTCCTTTTGAAGTTCCTGTAACACGTAACTTAATAATATGAGTGATAAACTCAGTAAATAAAGCTTTTAGCTCACAAAATAGTTAATTAAAGTATTATGGGTGCATGATATATATTTTTTAATAATACAATATTTATTCAGGCCTGGGCTTTAGTGTGGGCTTTATTATCATTTACTTATTATTTTTTTTTATGGGCACAATTATATAAGGGCACTAATCACCCTACGGGTACTAATCTCCCGAATAATAAAACAAGGGTACTAATCACCCTCCGGGAACTAATCTCCCAATAATTAAATAAGGGGTACTAATCACCCCATGCCCAGCGCCATATAAACCACAACACTAAGCCATGTGAGAATGTCATGTATTCAAATACAACTTACAATAATAATATCATGCATTTTCAAGATAATCATATAAATATATCATTCCTCAAATATTCTAAATCATTAGAAATATGCAGAGGATAAATCATGCTTCAAATATCCAAAATATTGAAAACATATACAATACCGTTATGTGTTACAGGTGAGCACTTTACTTACAAATTATCCAACACAGCAAGCGTCGAAAGGTCGGCCTCTTTGTCGAACAAGGGTGTGCTTTAATTCCTAATATTATTAATTTACCATTTAGCATTAAAAAAAATATCATTCCAATGATTTAAGGTCATCACAAATCGAATTTAACATTCATATTATGAAATTGCAAAAAAAAAAAAAAAATATCACTTATGCTAAGAAAATTTTTCTAAACTTGGATAGGTTTACCCACTTTTCACTGGCAACTATCAATCAACAAATTTTATTTTATTTATTTATTTATTTATTTTAACATAGTATTCCAAACATCCTTACATGACACTAGATTTAATTTTATTTTATTTGGATAACAATAACTATTTTTATTATGTTTTACAAGTTATAAAACCAAAGTATACTATATACTAATGAACTGGTTTACAATCGAAACTTTAGAAATTCGTAAAAAAAAAATAGAATACAACTCCTATTCTTCATTTTGAAATCTCCAGCCAATTAACAGATCTACAAATCTATTTCCTTCAACATACAAATAGTGTCTAATCTTACAAATATTGGTACGTAGTTCTTAGCTTTAACAATTAATTATAAAGCATGAAATTCATAACTATAATTTCACTTGTACAATTGTATAACTCAATGCTAGCTGTAATGCATAGTTGATAAAGAAAAACATTCTAATTGGTTTTATATATATTGGCAACAACAAAAACAAGCAGCAACGCTTATATGAAAGCAAAAGACAAAAGCATCATGTTGAAAGTGACATTTTTGGTTGTGCAGCAATCAATGAAGAACTATTTAAGCAATGGTTTATGGAAGGTTATACATATACATACATACATACATACATACATATATATATATATATGGGGCAGCTTTATAGATTTTTTGTATTCTCCATTGTCTTGAAACACTAAATAGTTTTTTTTTTTTTTTAGACTTTTACATTTATGCACTGACAGGGGAACATTCAACAACATCAATTAACACTCATCCTGCTTTGAAGAAAATTTTGTACGAATATAGATAGAAAGAGAATCAAAAGAAAAGAAGACCAACCTCACAACAATATAAAAGCTCTGTTCGGACTTCAATAACAATATCAACGACTGTGCCACAACTTGTCTGGATATCCACGGTTTGGACTTTTTTTTTTTTTTTTTTAAGAGGATGTTCAGAGTAATTTGAGAGGCTAATAAAGAGTCTTGTGGGTGTGGAAAATGAAGCTTTAGAGGGCAACGTTTTAAGATAAAAGGGATATAAGCTAGCAGGTGGTATATATATATGTGAAGACAATATAATCCATGGAGAAGAAGAGAAATGAAACGGTAGCCATTCCTGGCAATAATGAAGTTTTATTGCAACAGTTTAAGACAAAGGAATATGAGTAAGCAGGTGACATATATGTGAAGACAATGTAATTCAAGGAGAAGAAGGGAAATGGGACGGTAGCTATTCCTGGTAATAATGAAGTTTTATTGCAATGGTTTAAGACAAAGGAATATGAGCAAGCAGGTGACATATATATATATATTACTTAGTGGGCAACCCATAATAGTAAGATACATATAAAATTTTCCAAAAGTATTCAACATCCAGACATTTCATATTCCAATATGAAATATTATATTACAATATAATAAACATATATTCATGCTTCCCATAGGAAGTAGTAGCCGTGCTCACTTATCTAATATATATATATACACAGGGCACTTAAGTACATCTAATTCAACCACTAAAAAAAAAAAACAAAAACATACATATATTTTAATGTATATGGCTATTAGACAAAAACAACAAAAACAGAAGAGAATGTCACGCAGTATGCTTGTACACAACACACACATATCATTTAAATATGTGTCATCTATCACATGTCATCATATTACCAATAACCATAAATTTTAACTGGCACATTTATATACACAATGCTCTTGATCGAGAGGCTCGAACCTTTACGCTGCAATGAAAACACTTGTAGAATTTTATTAGTCGATATCAACCATAATAATAATCATTATGATAGTAACAGTAGAATTTTATTAGTCGATATCAACCATAATAATAATCATTATGATAGTAACAATAATAACCATAATAGTAAGCTCATGATTCTAAATATATATATATTCATATTCATTTAGGTGCTCTTTGACAATAAATTACATTTAGAAATTTTTGGGCGTTACACTTTCTATCCTGAAATATCTAGATACTGAGAACATAATTAGCTTCACCCAAGTCTTTCATGTCAAATTGCTTGGTCAACCATAATTTGATCAATAACAACACCCCAACGTTATTGCCAATCAACAGAATGTCATCTACATATAGTAGTAAAAAAACCACATTCCCATCCTTAATGTGTTTATAAACACATGGTTCGTCTACATTTTATTTAAACCCATAAATCTTGATCACTTGATCAAATCTTATGTTCCAGGAATAGGAAGCTTGCTTAAGTCCATAAATTGACTTTAGCAGCTTACAAACCTTACTCTCCTGACCCTTAGCCTTGAACCCATCTGCTTATACCATATATATAGACTCATCAAGATAGCCATTCAAAAAGGTCGTCTTGACATCCATTTGTCAAATCTCATAGTCGAGAGCGGTAGCTATGGATAAGAGAATGTGGATGGACTTAAGCATGGCTACAAGCAAAAAGGTTTCCTCATAATTAATTCCTTCCTTTTGCTTGTATCCCTTAGCTACTAGTCTAGCCTTATAGGTTTTGACTTTTCCATCTGCTCCTCTCTTTTTCTTATAGATCTATTTACACCCTATGGGTTTTACCCCTTTAGGAAGATCTACAAGTTCCTAGACTTGCTTAGTTTGTGTAGACTTTATCTCAGTGTTCATGGCTTCTATCTAGAGTTTTGAATCAACATCCTCTATAGCCTCTTCATAAGTGTAAGGATCCTTATCATGTTGATCCGGTTCAGCCAAAAAGGCCTCACCATTGAACATATACCTCTTAGGTTGATGCCCGATCCTCCCACTATGCTGAAGCCCCTTAGGTTGTTGTTTAGTTGGTTTTTCTACATTGATTGGACTCGTTTCTACTAGAACCCCCAAAGTGATCGAATCACTCCCCAACTCCTCAGGACCACTTTACTTCGAAGCTTTCGTTTAAGTAACTTTCCTCATGGAATGTTGTGTTTGTAGAAATCACGACTTTATTTTCCTTCGGATTATAAAAAATAACCTATTTTAGTCCCTTTTGGATATCCTACAAACACACAAACTTTCAAACGGGCTTCCAATTTATTTGCTCCCCATATGCAAATATGGTTTAAGGATGTCTTTTTCCCTGTCCACAACTCTTGAGGAATTTCAGTAGCATATTTTGAAGGCACATTGTTCAAAAGATAACATGTGGTTTGCAGTGTATATCCCTAAAAGGATAAAGGCAATAACAAATAACTCATCATGGACCTAACCATGTCCAACAAAGTCCTATTCCTTCTCTCAGCTACGCCATTCTACTGCGAAGTGTTTGGCACAGCCAAGTAGGATAAAATCCTATTCTTTAATAAAGTGTAATTGACTTGGATTAATAATTCTGTCTCAGCAAATCAATTCACTTTAGACAATCATATGTGTTGTATCCTAATCTTGAGATGAATAGTGGGCCCGCTGTCATGACTTATGTCTTTTGATGTATCAAAGGGTGGCATCCACAATTTATAATGGTACGCATACTAGTATGTTGGAGACATGATTGTTGATAGCATAGAAATGTTATTCATAGATACGGAATCTATAGCTCCTCTTTAGGACTCGATGATATCATTTTATATGCATTAACCTGTAATTGAAAAACTAGAGTGCTCAACCATTTGAATACATAGGTATAACTAAATGGTATATTGTCTTTGGATGGTAAGTTTTTTTATGGCAAGATAATAAAACGTAAGACACAAATAATCAGGAAGGTAAGACAAAATTTATCCTTAAGTCGATTATGGATATCCTATAGGGATATGATACATTATGATATGTCATGGAGACTTAGCGATTAGGGTTTCAAAATTCTATATAGTTTAAGAGTACAGCTCTAAGCTTTTAATGGAGTAGTGTTAGAGTTGATAATTATGAAATATATATGGGATATTGGGTTTCATAATTATCGGGAGCTTGAACCATATAGGTCCATCAGGTCCCCTTTGCTAGATCATAATAAATCCTGTAATGATATAGCATGCTTTTTCAATAAATTAGTGACTTATGTTAAATTATTAGATTGGTTAAAATTTGATAGGATCAGATAATTTATGTCTGTTTATCAGTTGAATTAATTTTGTGAAAAATTAATTCAAGATAAACTTATTGAATTATCCAGAATATTTATTTTCCTAGAGATTATTTAGATATGGTTGTTTTAATTAGATTACTTTTCTATTGGATTATTTGAATTAAAACTGAGGCTATATCTAAATAATCTCAGGTGGAAAATAAAAAATTTACAAGGATCATTTATCATAAGTTCGGCAGGCCGATCTTTAGGTTCGGCTTGCCAATAGAGTAAGTTCGGCAGGCCGATTTGCCAGTTTGGCCTACCGACCGAAGGATTCTGATCATGCATTTTTTACACGATTTTGTCAAATATTGATCTAGATTCAAATTTTTGAGGCCTTATCTGATAAGGACTAACCACTACAAGAAAAACTGCATTTAACGATACGTTATTTACGACATGTAGTTTTTGAATGTTGTTGAAAAGTACATACAACGACATCCTTGACAAACATGCCATTAACGACATTTGAATCAATAATTAACGATACCTATATAGACGTCATATTAAAGGTCTCCTTTTAACGACAGTAGTTTAGTGTCGTTAAATTATTGAACTACAAATAGGAGATGTCGTCAAAGCCTTGGAGATTCTATGACACCCCTTATAGATGACATCTTGACCAATATCATCTATAACAGGTGTCGTAGAATCTCCAAGGCTTTAATAATATCTCCTACTTGTCGTTATATAATTTAACGATACTAAACTATTGTCATTACAAGGAACCTTTAATACGGCATCTACATAGATGTCGTTAATTATTATTTCAAATGTCATTAACGACATGTTTGTTGGAGATGTTGTTGTATGTGCTTTTCAATGATATTCAAAAACTATATGTCGTAAATACTATGTCGTTAAATGTAGTTTTTCATGTAGTGAACCCCTTGGTCCAATATCTATAAATAGGGAGTGAGACTTCACAGTTATTCAGATCAGTTGAGAGATCAAGAGTGAGCACGCTATTCTATGAGTCTCTAAAACTCATCTGAAGAACTATTGTTCACAAATCCCAAACAGTAGTTTTGGACATTTCTTAATTGGTTGTAAGGAGAGTCACCGAGGAAGAGCTGTACGACATGCACCCACATGCACTTCGATTGTGGATAGAGAACAACAAAGAAGACTAGTTAGTTAAAGCTCTTCTAGAACGCCCTTCTCTTCATAGATTGCAGGAGCTCTTCAATATACAAGGTTAGTAAGATTTGGTTAATTTATGCATATAGCATGTCAAACTTGTGTTTTGAAAAATACGCTGGTATAAAAATTTTTAAATTTTCGCTGCGTACTATTTTTCTAACATCTGTATTACCCGTTCAAGTTGCTGCGATATGGGCTTTATGTGCCACTAGAGTTGTTTCTTGGAGATGGTTTTACTAGCCTTAGTGCTAGAGAATTTTGCCCTCAACATGATTACAATTATCCATTGATTAGAGGAGAAGGCGTTGGTGGCCCTAGTGCCACAATTATCTCAAATAGAGCTTTACCCATGCTCATTGTCAATATGTCGTGGTGCTTTTTCAATATCGGGCCTCAATCATATGTCTGTCCCTCTGAGTGCTATTAGAGTATTCTAATGGATTTGATCTCAATTAGGAGGCAGGTCTTTTGCTGTATTGGGTCTTTCATTATGTCTTTTAGTTTGTATCACTCTTTGTGGCTGTGAGCAATGAAATTTCCCATTCAAAAAAAAAAAAAAAACTTGTTATGTGCTTTAAAGAGTCAATATTTGAATGGATCTCTTCTTTGTTACTTTTTTAAACCCCACTACAATGTGTTTATGATACTAAATATATTTGGATTTTCCCATCAATTTTCTTTTTACTCGAGAAAAAGGTGTAATAGTGTGTAGTGTATATGTATGTATATTATATTTATGTATGCACACACAATCAGCTTCTTGTTAAAATGCACGTAAATATCACTTGTGATGATCTCATATTTGTTATAAATGTTTTAGTTATATAACATCTTTATTAAGTATTAACTTTGATATTTTAGATTTATTTTAAAAATAATTATGCTACTTTCATAAAAATATAAAGAGTTGCAATTTGTAGCTTAAAAATAAAATATTGTTAAGAAGGTTACATTTAATAGAATAATATTTGAGATGATTGTGAGAAAAAATATAAAATTTTATATTGAAAAATGCATAAAGAAAAGTTAATAAATATTAAAATTAAAGTAAGTAAAAAATTAAAAACAAAGCTATTAAAGGACAAAATAATTTCACCAAAATTTTGATTAGTTTTTTTAGGGAACTCCCACTTATTATATAGTATATTGGTAGATATATCTTATTATAGACAAACATATATATATATATATATGTGTGTGTGTGTGTATTATTATTATTATTATTATTATTGAAAGACAAACTACAAACAAATATTTTATATATTGTAGTTAAAAATTTTTGTTTTAATATTTTCTTTTACAAAATTTAAACTAAAAGTAGTTTGAATAATATTTTTGTAGTTCAAACTGCATTATGAAATGGGCCAATTACTTGGACTTTGTCAAATATTGACATGAGCAAGGGTTATGATTCTGTAACACTCTGAAATTAATTAAATATTATTAATGTATAAAATGGTGGATTAGCGTGTCATAATGAATATTTTAAACTTAATCTAGTTATTTTGTGAAGTTTTCAGATTTAAGTTGTTTTTGATAATTTTAATGATTTTTAATTACTTTTGACTATTTTAATTGTTTTTTTTTTTTTTGAATTTTTAAAACAAAATAATTTGTCAAATGTCGAAAGATGCTCGTTTTATAAAACCGTGGGTGGCACATGGTTTTCACACAGTGAAACCGCCCACCGTTTTTCTTTATTTAAACTCTCTCACTTTCCCTTCTCTCTTCATGCTCTCGCCTCTCTCTCCTCTCTCTCCTGTTCACTCTCTCTCTCTTTCTCTCTTGGTCACCCACTCTCCCTCTCATTCTCTCTCAAAAATTTTGAAACAAAATTCAATTTCAAGCTTTGGGTTAGTGGATTGAAGGCTCAGGAACGCGATTGAGCAATCACAAACTCGATTCAAAGCTTAATCCAAGGTTAGTTTCTAAATTTTTAAAACTTTTTAAATTTTTCAATTTTTCTTACATTTTGAAGTCTAAGCTTTTCTAAGCTTAGGAAACCTTTAATCTAAGTTAGAGGAACTTAGAATAACTAGAATATAAACTTTGTTTCATCAAAAACAGATTTAAATTGAGATTTTTCATTTTTCTCTATTTTTCTCTATTTTTGGATTTATTTGAAAATTTTGTTTAAAACTTGTTTTAAAGCATTAAAAAGTAATCTACTATGTTTTTCTATCAATTATAATCATTACCCATGCCAGAGAACTGAAAAAACAGATTAGAATTTAAGATTTGGGCTAAGGGAGGCTGAGACCCGTGCCTGAAAAGTTTTAGAATATTTCTAGATTGGCAGGCTAAACTTCATGTTCGGCAGGCCGGATTCATGTGTTCGGCAAGCCGGATTCATCTGACCTGCAGGGAGAACCTGAAAAAGTTTGGCCGACAGGACTTGGTTTTTTGACAGGTCGAATTGTACAGTTTGGTCGGTCGAACCAAGGCGACCGGCAGACCGACCGAGCATGGTGAAATTTTATGATTTTCACCCGTTTTCATCGTTTTAAACCCTGATTGAAATTTCAACTTTGTGAAATGATTTTATAAACTTAAATGGCACACTAGGACACCATGAGATGATTTAGTAACATAGGATATCTTGAGTTAGATACTGATAAGCTAAGTTATTATACATTTAAGGTTGTACGTAGATCCGCGGAGCTAACGTATAAAGGACCGGGATTACGGTATGGGACATCGACACAAGTATCGAGGTAGGACTTCTACCCCTTTTCCTTGGTAACCTGATTTTAAAGTGATTTTTGCCTAAAAAGGGATTTTTATTAATGTTTTCAATAACTGATTGAAAGAGGATTTTATTGAATGTTTCTATAAATAGTAGATTGAGGTGGGTTTCATAATAAACCTCCTAATGAATGTAAATGATTATATTTGGTAAAAAGAGATTTTAATAATCATGAAAAGATATAGATATGTATATATATTTTGGGGCATGATGCCATATTAGAGATCAGGTCATGTAGTGCGCGACCTTAGGGGCAGGTCTTGAAACCCAGCTGGGCCACTATGGTGGTGATTTACATATGGTTTGCCTAGGAAAAGAAAATGGTATTTTTCTAGTCGACTTATAAAATTGTTTCAGTAAGATAAGTCTCAATTGAGTTCTTATTTACGCATTTATTTAATTATTTAATTATTTACTCATTCAAGTTCATTTTCTAAATGTTTATTTGTTTAATGAAATTTTTTTTAAAATTTAACGTTTTTAATAAATAGTCTTACTAAGCCTTTTGCTCACATTTTTATTTGTTTTAAAATTTTTCCCCTAGGTGGATTTCAACTTAGGTTTGAAGAGGAGTTCACGGACAGTAGAAGAACTAAGTAGGTTATTTGAATTATTGAAATCAAGGCATGTAATTTTCTAATTTTTCCTCTTTATTTGGACTCTGGTTGTAATAATATATTGTCAGTACTGTGGTGTGCACAAGATGTGGGTAAGTGGGACCCATTCTCGTTCCTCCGTAGTTTTTGTCATCTTTTCCTTATTGTTTATTTTATCATTATTCTTATTTGTTTAAAAATTATAACTGCTTGCCTTTAAATTGGTTTTACAATTATCATATCTTTATAAATGAAATTGATTCTAAACCCTAATTTTTAATTAAATTTCTATTTAATTAACTTAATTATTTACTATGTCACCTCCCATACTCCAGAGCGTGACAGATTCATTGAGTCATGTCTAGGGATGGACAGTCTAATTAAAATATCATATCTACGTTGTGGCATTGGTTCCAATATATTAGGTTGTATGTACAATCTGTAGTGGGTCCAATCATCATATATAACCACAAAAGGGTCTTTACGAGCTTGCGACCAAATTATGTTTGAATTACACATAAGAAAAAGAATGTAAAGAATGTCATGTTATATCTTAACACCATATTTAGAATACTTTGCAGATGATGACAAGTAACAACCATGATACTTTGCACTAATTATTAAACAATAAGCACCGGTATCTAGCGGAAACAGACCTTACGTGCAGCGACCAAAACATGTTGCCGTCGGATTTTATTGAAAAAAGAAAGTTTTATTAAAAAAAAGGTTAGTTAATATTAAATACTTATTTTTTTTGTTTCTGTTGTTTCAAAATGAATGTAGGCGTGGAGCTTCCAATGTTAGCATAAAACTGGGGTAAAGCGATGTTAATTTTATAAATAATGGACGAAAATAAGAGTCTCGTTTTTGTAAATAATCATGAAGAAAAGGTGAAAACCTGGGGATCAAAAAGGAGGGACGGACTCTTGTGAATATTTTGAAAAACGTGTCTTATTAATAAATGTGCGCGTCCCTATTGCGTGTTGATGGATTTGTTAATGGCAGCAATGAGTGTTGAACGAACGTACTCTTATCAAAAAAGAATAATGTCACATGTCGAATCAACACAAGTGTCAAAGAGAAAACCATGCCCCACCTTGAACGGTAAGCTTTAAAGTCTAGGTTGATGGCCCAGACCTTATTGGTCACAAGATAAGCCCAGCAGGAACCCAGAAAAAAAATAAATAAATAAATATTGGACGTTTTATCTTGTCTTATAGGGAGATGGGAGAAAAGAATATGGTGAACAACTTGTTAAAACTAAAAGGGCTAATCATCCTCAAAATGCCACCTTCAAACCTCATGTATTTTCTCATGTTATCCACACTTCTCCTGAGCTTTACCAGCAAAGCAATCCCAATTCACCGCTCCAATTTTTGCTCAAACACAACCACTTTCTCCCCCAACAGCACTTACCACTTCCTCCTCAACAAACTCCTCTCTTCCCTCTCCTCCGCCGCATCCCACGGAGAATTCTTCACGCAAAAGACCGTCGTGGGCCCACCGACCGCCTCCATTTACGGCAGCTACCTCTGCCGCGGGGACCTTGACACAGCCGCCTGCCGCGACTGCGTGGCCACCGCCACCGATGAAGCCCCCGAGCGCTGCCCTTTCCAAGAGGAGGCGATTTTATGGTATGACGGATGCATGCTGCGCTACTCAAATAGATCATATTTCGGCATCATGGAGGAGAAACCGAGGAGCATCGTGGTGGATTTGTGGAACGGGACGAGACAAGAGGGCTTTAGGAAGGCTCTAGAGGAGGCTATAATGAGTGAATCCGCTTTGTCTGAGGCTTCCAACAATAGCAACGGGAATTACTATAAGAGGAAGTTTTTTAGGACAAAAGAGATCAAAGTGGCGTCGTTTGAGACAATCTACAGCCTTGTGCAGTGCACACCGGAGTTGTCAAACAGTGAATGCCGAAAGTGTTTGAAAGATGCGATGGAGACGATTGGGTCTTGTTGTGAAGGAAAGGAAGGGGCGACAATACTTTTCCCTAGCTGTAATGTTAGGTACGAGCTGTTCCCTTTTTACAACCGTAACACTACCACGCTTTCGGCTCAACGTAAGCCTAAAGGTAAGTAGAGAATTATTTATGGTTCTGAAAATAACAACATTTATCCACGATTATGATTACTTCTTAATTACAAATTTATCGTCAATCAAGAGTACTGGTGCTTTGACTTATTTATTATTTCAAAACAATAGACCAAATATGCATCTACAAAGTAAAGTAAATCATTGGTTTACCTAAAAGAAAATTAAACTAATATTATCACACAAATTAAATCAGTTATCGTTGCAAATAGATGTCACGACTAAGAACAGTGTTCTCTAAATATTTTTATTTTGCAATGCAGGAAAAGGCCGAGTTTCAACCCTAGTAGTTGTTGCAATTGTAATATCTATAGTTTTTGTGTCGTTGGCATATTTTTTGTTGGGCTACTGCGTTTCGCGTCTAAGGAGAGCCAAAAGGAAGAAGGATGCCATTCTACGACGAAATGGTAAACCCCATGTCCAAACTTTAAATTAGTAAAATTACAACCAAAAATTCTTACTTCTTAGTGTTCTCGTAAAATTCAAATTGCAATTGTTACTCTGGAGTATGCTCACAATGTGGTAGTACTACTTTTGTTCCACGAATTTTGGTTGGATTACGGATATTCCTAGTTTCAGGGTACATAAATGAAAACTTAGTGGACATATGTTAATTCTACTTTAATGATCTCTACATGGATTTTAAATTGATTTCGTGAACAGCAGGAAATGAAATTACAAGTACAGATTCCTTGCAATTTGACTTGATTATCCTAGAAACTGCTACAAACAACTTTTCTGATGACAATAAGCTTGGCTGTGGTGGATTTGGCGACGTTTATAAGGTGTGGATTTCAGCGGGTTTTTCTTGTCTTTTTTTTTTTTTTTCCACTTATTGACGCAGGGTGTGTTTGGTTGGACGAATAAGAAAAAGTTAAGGGAACGGGATATCTTGTTATTATTAGTACACTCTACACAAATATCATACTTACACCTGTAAAAGTGGATCATTTCCTCTCTTTTTTTTCCGTATTAAACAAAGGGAATGAACAACCATCATCCTTTTTCTTCTAAATAACTTCTTAAAAGTTAACAACTTTCTTCACAGTGCTCTCGCCTAGCTCCCTCCTATCTTCTATCCGTCCTTCTTTTCTTCATCCATCCTATAATTAACTAATTGTCTCTTCTCTTCTTTTTTGTTTGCTTGAAAGTGCAAATTTTTCATGTGTGCTTTGTGTGGAACGTTCAACTAATGATGCACTATATGTATACACGCACACACATTTCCAGGGAATACTTCCCAATGGACAACAAATAGCTGTGAAGAGGCCCTTAAGTAGTTCTGGGCGTGGATCAGAACAATTTAAAAACGAAGTTGCATTAGTCGCTAAACTTCAACACAGAAACCTTGTGAGGCTTTTGGGGTATTGCTTGGAAGGAGAAGAGACATTGCTTGTCTACGAATTTGTACCCAACAAAAGCCTTGATTATTTTCTATTTGGTTTGTCCATTATTACAATATATATACACAATATGTTATGTTGTTTCTCTAGTCCAATTATATGCATCTCAGACTCATGAATTTATAACCTTTTTATTTGTAATTTTTACAAGGATACAAAACAACATAGAATTGTTATCTCCGAAATGCAACACATTGGACATAATTTTGTTTCTGAGATATTTCCTATATATGTTTTGTTTTCTCCTTCTCAATGCAGATCCTGAAAAGCGAATACTATTGGATTGGCCGACAAGATGCAAGATAATAGGAGGGATTGCTCGAGGCATTCTATACCTGCATGAAGATTCTCGGCTTAGAATCATACATCGTGATCTTAAAGCAAGCAACACATTGTTAGATGGGGATATGAATCCAAAAATAGCCGACTTTGGCATAGCCAAGATGTTTGGCATTGATGATCAAACGGAAGGAAACACCAAAACAATTGTTGGCACCTAGTAAGCATTCTTTTCATCCTGTTGCTCTTTCAATTAATTGCTTGTACCTAGATGAGTATGACATCAATTACTTACGTGAGAGAGAGAGAGAGAATAAGCTAGAGGAGTCATTTATATACTTCACAAGAATTAATAGTTCGCATATATATATATATATATATATATATATGATTAGCGCTGATGCTCTTAGAGCCTTATATTTGTCATTTTCTTCTTCTTTTTTAGACTTTTCTTTGTATTTTATTTTTATTCTGATAAATTTTGTGGGGGCGTGGAATGGTCTGTCTTCTAGTGGGTATAAACCTAATCAGAATGCTCATCTGAAGATAATAATAAGGATAATAATCAGAATGTTTTTTTTTTTTTTTTTTACCTTTTACAGGGTTATCCTCTTTTCATTTACAATACCAAAAACAACGTGAAGGACCTCTGTCATAAATAGTCAACTTGAAAAACTTGCTGTAAATATACGTACACTAGGTGCATGCTTGGTACATACGTACTAGCCCGTTTGACAGACCTTTTATTTGCGCTTTTAGTTAATAGAAGAAGAAAAGCGAAAGCTAATTTTTCAGTTATAACTGTTTGTTACCATATTTGTGAAATAATTTAAATGGATCAAAATAATTTTAAAATTTTTTAATCAGTAATAGAAATGTTACAATAAAGTTTATAAAAACTTACTAAAATTATGATATAAGTTTCAAAGTCTAATCTATTTTTTGTCTCTAAAATTGTGCTTTCCAAAATTAATTTGGAAAGTGGTTATATGGCTCCAGAATATGCGATGGGGGGACTATTTTCCACAAAATCAGATGTATTTAGCTATGGAGTAATTTTGCTTGAGATACTAAGTGGGAAAAAGAATTCCGGCTTTCATCTCACAAGCCTGGCGTCTTGCCTGCTTTCACATGTAAGATAATCAATTTTAACTTTTTTATAGAGTGATAAGAGATCAATTTTCTCAAGTTAATTTAATTATTGTTTTCTATCATATTATAAATTTGGTGACTTTTCAGGCTTGGCAGTTGTGGAACGAAGGAAAAGGGTTGGAGTTCATGGATCCGGTCTTGAAAACTTCTTCCTGTCCAGCAAGTGAATTTTTGAGATACATGCATATTGGGTTATTATGTGTTCAAGAAAATGCACACATCAGGCCAACTATGTCGTTTGTAGCTACAATGTTGAAAAGTGACGAAGGTGCTATTGGTCTTTCCAAACCTGGACGGCCTCCGCTCTCTGGTGGAACATTCAGTAAAAACGAGCATGATGGACAAGGTATTGATGAGTGTTCTGCAAGCGGTTTGACAGTTTCACTTTTGGAGCCGAGATGATATGATGCAGGCTAGCCTTTATGGAGCGTTAAAATACAATGAGACTTAGAAAATGCATAGTTTTTAAAACTAAAATCAATCCTTTTGCTTTAGTATTTTTTATTAAACTCTTTAATTATAGCAATTAAGTGACAAACAATATTTTAGTGTCTTGGTATAAAAATATGTATTTTTAATATGTTTTTATATTTAATAATATTTTTAATAATTTTTAGAATCATTTTCATATGTAAAATATTAGTTTGAAGATATTTTGCAATCATTCATGCTAGCTCAAAAAGCATTTTTGCAAAAACAAAAAGTTCATAACACTCGCGTTTCACAAGACATTCATAAGATTAAGAAGTCTATTTCTAAGCTCACTTTTGCACTTGCTATTAAAGAAAAAGACAAGTTTTCTAGTCAACCTGTACATTGGCCTTTTTACAAATGAAATTGCCTCTTCAAGTTCTTCATCACGACAAGAAGCTGTTAAGTTTATTTCGACTCTTCGAAGTGGTAAGGCTCTTGATAAAACCGTTTATTCAACTTTAAAAAGTGATGATAAAGTTAGTAACAATGAAGGAAGTTCTGAGGAAGAAAATGTTGTTTTGAAAAAGAAATTTGTTCCGAAAGTTTTTTTTCCACAAGCTTTGCTTTCAAAAAAGAAGTTTGATAAGAATGCTAAAATTTTTAAACTTTTCAAATATTAACATTCCACTTTTAGATACAATTAAACAATTTCTATCTTATACTAAATCCTTGAAAGATTATTGTACAATTAAAAGGAACATATGTGACTAAAACTGTATTTTTAGCTAAAAATGTTAGTTCCATCATTCAACATAATTAACCATTGAAGTACAAAGATCTAGGCTATCTCACAATTTCTTGCATCATAAGAAACACTTAAATTGATTATGCATTGTCAAATCTTGATGTTAGTGTTAACATTTTGCCTTATTCTATAAGCAATTAAGTTTAGGTGAACTTAAGCTAGCTTCTGTTACACTTCAGCTAGCTGATCGTTCTATAAACATTTCAAAAGGAACAGTTGATGATGTATGTCATGCCCCAAAGTACTGAAGTTGACGTGATGGATTAATTAAGTTAATTAAATCAAAATTTTTTATTAAAGACACCAATTAAATGTTTTAGGTTATTTTAAAAAGCGTAATAGTTTAAGAACTTCTTAAAACAATTACCATTATTTTGAAACAGTTAATCATAAAATGAAATAGCAAGGATAGAAGAGCATAAACCGGGCCCCACCAGACCCATATTAGTGCACATATATAGTATCGACAATAAAATATTACCATCACAGACCAATATAAGAGATAAAAAAAAATTAAATAACACATGCCTTGATTAAAATGAAGAAATAACCAGAACAAAATTCCTACAACTCATGTGTTTGTCCTGTTGCCTCCCAATCGATCCTAAGCTGCAATTTACTTAGTGAGAAAGGTTTTTAAAACAAATAAAGAAATATGAGTAGAAGGCTCAGTAGGACAAGGTTTGGAAAATATTAATTCTAAACTTAAAGTTTCATATTTGAAAATAGATTATAAAAATTCAAAAGGAAGATCAAACAATATTAATTTCGTCTTTATCTTTTAGAATTACTATTCATTTGGAATTATTCTTTATTAAATAGCTCTTTGGCAAAGTCATACTATCTCCACTGTAGTGACCTAGCTGGGTTTCAAGACCTGGCCCCAAGGTTACACTCTCTACGACCCGATCTTTGTGTATGGCATTATGCTCTAGTTTATCATTCCGGACAGTAGTGCTAGTTGACATGTCTAGTGCCTTATCATATTGTGTTCCATTTTACTGAATATTCTCATTACGTTCATTATTTGATTCATTATGATTATTCATTCTTCAGCAAGTAATAAAAGTTACTAAGAAGCTCATCTCATTCATTTTCTTGAAACTCATTTTAAAAGAAGTCATTTTGTAAGAATCATTTTGAAAGAATTTTTTTGAAAGAAATCATTCTGTGGCCAAGGTCCTTTGGGTCATTCATTGAAAATATTTCAAAAGAATCTTTTTGAGGCCAAAACCATTTAAAAACCTAGCTACCAAAGAAAAGGGGTTGAAGTCCTACCTCGATACTCTGCATCGACCCAACACTGTAGTGTCGACCTGCTATACGTGTAACGCACCTATATGGGAGTTAACGGTTTTTAATCAATTAAAATAAAAATCAAAAATAAAAATAATACTTTAAAAATAAGATTGCCCGAGACTTAAATGAAAACTCTTAAAACAAATTAAAAATGTAATCAATTAAACCACAGTTTAATGTAGCACCTAGGGCCGGCAATTCGGACACGACACTATGACATGATACAAAAACGACACGAGATAAACGGGTTTAGACCGCACGTTTATTAATTGTGCCATAAATGGGTTGGCATGAATAACACAAAAATAAACGGGCTGGATTCGTGCTAACACGCTAAACATGCCTTAACACGTTTAATTAAACGGGCTATAAACGTGTTAACACGACACGACACGACCCGTCCATTTATAACTAGGGCTAGCAATTCGTGTTCACGTGCCGTGTTCGTACCAACACGTTTATAACACGACACGATTAGACTCAACACGAACACGACACGATTAATAAACGTGTCTAAAATACAAACACGAACACGATACGCTTATAACACGTATAACACGACACGATTATTACACAATTAAAAATAATTAATATTTAATTTTTTTGTTATATAATTTTTTTACAATATTACAGAAATTAATATTTAATTTTTTTATTATATAATTTTTTTAAAAGCCAAAATAAATTGATGTAAATAATATAATAATTAATTTTTTCATTTTTATTACATAATTTTTTTAAAAGCCAAAATGAATTAATATAAATAATATAACAATTTTTAATTATTAAATATTCTACTGCATCCTTATTTTGCACTATTATTTTTTCCTCATTAAAGGAAAAATGCTTTGAAGCCATAAACAGCCTCTATTTGTAGCGTTGAGATAAGAGGCAAAACTGAGGATTATATTAGAGAGGAATTGTGAGACATCTCACTTCACTTCCGATGTGGGATTTTTTTGTGTCAAGAGCAAAAACTAATAATAAATATAATAAAAGCTCTCCATGTACACTAAACAGCAAGCTAGCATGATGGTGGTAAGCAAAACTAATGCACCTATGGGTGCAAGGTTCAAAACTGAGAACCTGCAAAAGTTTTTATTTTTTTTAATTTTTAATTTTTTTTAATTTTTTTAATTTTAAATTTAAACGTGTTAAAGAGTGTTAAACGTGCTAGCACGAATCCAACATGTTTATTTTCGTGTTATTTGTGCTAACCCATTTATGGTCTAATTAATATACATGCGTGCCAAACCCGTTTATCTCGTGTCGCTCTCGTATCGTGTCATCGTGCCGTGTCCGAAATTGCCGGCTCTATTTATAACACATTTAAACTTAAAAATAAAAATATTTAAAATATTTATAGTAGGTTAGTATTAATTAGATATTGTGTTTTTGTTAATTTTCTTTATTGGCTTTTTTAAATTTTTTTTAAATTTTTTTAATTTTTTTTAATTTTTAGTTAATTGGGTCATAAACGTGTCATATGCGTGTTGTTATCATGTCAACCCATCACGGCACGTTTAATAATCATGTTAATCGTGTCGTGCCGTGTTACGCGTGCCATAGGCATGTCGTGTTCGTGTTTGTATTTTTGGTATGTTTATTAATCATGTCGTGTTCGTGTTCGAGCTAAACGTACCGTGCTGTAAGCGTGCCGACATGAACATGGCACGAACACGATCGTTGCCACCCCTAGTAGCACCTTAAATTTAATAATATAAAACTATAGTTATCATCATTTCAACCTTCAACACATCTTAATACAGTCACAGAAAGTAACAATGGATGCTTATATTATCATGAAGAATATTCTTTACAATTGAAGCAATCCCAACATAATATAGCTACATAGCTTCCTTAACTATTTTCTTGTAGTCACCTCACACTTAGTGAGTCCTGAAAAGATGAAAATAAAAAAAGAATAAGTGACAACATGCTCAGTAGGGAAAACCATTACTCACCTTTAGGTTTTTATCCTTAGCACATTAAAACATACATGGTTAGTTAGTTCTCATCATTATTCATCAATTTTGTCATTTTTAATTCCAGTGGATATCTTATGATCATTCTTACCAAGTTTCATACATATATATATATATACACATTAATTTAGGATTCAATTATGCTCATCTGTACCCGCTGTGCAATAGAATTTCATACCACTTAACTCAACAAAACCTAAATGGGCGCGCTTGATCATCCTCTAAACATTCCAAGGGTGTTCTAGTGAGGGGACATCAAGCCCCGAGTCCTCACCAAGTCGATTCCTGTACAGTGTGTTCTGGGACTTTCGACCCAAGAAAGCGTCATCACCTTCCTCCTATTTTATCTTTTAGGGTATTCGTGCCTAAAGACGTAACCGCCACCCTCTTCACGTCTCATCATTTCTCTATATCATCCGTTATTTATAGAGTTAAGTCTTCCTAACCATGCTTTTCAATTTATAACATGTGTCACATCATTATGTTCCTCGTTGTACAATACAGGGCGAGTTCCACATCATTATGTTATAGATATAATCATATACCTTCAAAATAGTATATACATATCTTGCAACATAAAACAACAAATTTTAATTTATCAAAACCTCACAAAAGATGAGTAATAGAATCCCTACCTCTTAGTGAATACCATGCTAATATCTTGCTGCTCACGATATCAAACTCACCACATAAGCTCCAAGTACTTCGTTATCCTACAACGCATAAAATTACCATACTTTAACTCAATTCCTAATCCATAGTCACACTGATTGTCATCTATTATACTATTTTTATTAGTGTGCCATAATCATTTATATGAAATCTTTGAAACATTTTGTAACACAAAACGGTGAAAAATATATGAATTTGGATTGTCTGATCAGCCTGTCGATTAAGCTTGACCTATCGATTGGCAGAGTCCAGCTTACTAATTGAGGCAAAATCTAGAAAACTCCAGTTTTCTGTTTTTAAAGATTTTGAGCTTCAAAGCTCAATCCAACTTGTTTTAACAAATCCTAGAACATGAAAAATACATAGAAACCATAGATTATGATACCAATAAAACATGTAAATCTCTTTCCCCAAACTTTTATGCATAAAATATGTTTAAAATTCTCAAACATTGATTTTTACAGCACTTTACAAAAACGTGATCTAAATAGGAAATTGTTCAAACTCAAAACAAACACAATTCAATTTGCATACACACAAAAGCACAAGCCCTGATCACGAAATGGAGAACAATTATATAATCTAAACATAGTAATTTAGAATAAAGGGAAGGTAGAGAAGAATTTAGGTTTTTGGTTAGAAACTCTACCTTGTTTCCTTGAGAAATTGTTATTAGGCTTAACATTCTGCTTGAAGAAAGAGATCCTGAGTTGAGATGAAACTTTTTGATCGAATTGAGAAAGTGAAGGAAACAAACGAAATAGAAAGGGGGAGAGAAAGGGTAAGTAGTGTGAAATATGAAGAAAAACGAGTTGTCTGATATGTTTTAGGAGTTGGTGGCTTTAGACATGTGAGTGAATAGTCTTATTAGGAGATTCAGAAAAAGAAAGAAAAGAAAAGGGATAAGGCCTTTGTGGGGACCAAGGCATGTGACTTGTTTAATAAGTCTTATCTTTTATTTATTTATTTATTTATTAACCATTACACATGAAGGACAATAAAGGATGGTCTACCATGACGTTTTGGTAAATATACTAAATAAGTATAGAAAATTTTTGAAAATTCTAAAAATAAGTAGAAATAAATATTGTGAAATAGATTTTAAATGAAACAAATTTTTGATTAACACACCAAAAATTAATGTAATTACCTTAATACCCGTAAGGAAAATAACGAGTGTCACAATACGTTAGCTCCATAGAACCATAATTAACCTTAAAGTAGACTAAGCTTTATCAATATCTAACTTAGAATATTCTATGCTACTATGCTATTTCATGGTGTCTTAGTATGCCTTTAAAGGTCACAAAATCATATCATGAGGTTAAAATCTTTATCTAGGTTTTAAAAGGTGAAAAAAGGTGAAAATAGCAAAATTTTATGAAATCTAGTCAGCCTGCTGAACTTCTCTGTCCGACCTGTCGAACTACACAGTTCGGCTTGCGGCCATGCAGCACCAGCCTGTCAGACTGGTACAGGTTCGGCCTGCCGATGATATGAGTCCAGCATGCCGAACTAATGAGTCCAGCCTGTCGATGTTCAAAATCGGCTGTCGAATTGAAAAAATTTGGTGGACCTGAGACTTTGAGTCTCGGCCAACCCAAATCCAAAATTCCATTTTAAACCTGTTTTCTCAGTTCTCAAGCATGGGTAATGTTCATAGATGATAGAAAAACATACTAGAACACTTTTAAACAACTTTAAACAAGATTTACGCAAAGATTTTTGAATAAATCCAAAAATAGAGAAAAAGGAAAAAATGTAATTTAACCCAATTTTTGTGAAATCAAGCCTAGATTCTAGATGATTTGGGCTCTACTAACTTAGATTAAAGGTTTCCTAAGCTCTAGAAACTCAAATTTCAACATTTCAAAGAAATTTAGAGAATTAGGAAAAATTTTGAAATTTGAAAGTTAAGAAAACTAACCTCAAATTTGAGCTTTAAATCAGGTTTATGGAGACCATATCTTACTTATTGAACTTCCAATCCAGCTGAGGTTCAAAGCTTTTGCTCAAATTTTTGAATAAAAATCAAGAGGGAAAGGAGAAAAGGAGAGAGAGCGCGAAAGTGGAAGAGAGAGAGAGCAGTTGAAAGAAAGAGAGAGAGTGAGTGAAGATGAGGAGGATTGAGGGGTTTAAATAGAAGAAAATGTGGTTCTACAGAGTAAAAATCATGTTCCAACACACGGTTTTCCAAAAGGGACATATTGTTTTGTTTCGAAATTCAAACTAACAAATAAAAATAACTGAATGTGAATAAATTTACAATGTACTACAAAATGTTTAAATTAAATTTAAATCACATTAAGGCATACCAATCCACCATTTACATGCTAGCCTTAATTAAATTCTAGGTGTTCTAGATCTCCACCCCTAAAAGAAATTTCGTCTTTGAAATTCAGGAACCAACCTAAACAAAATAAATGCGAATACAACTCTGGCATAATCGAATCTAATTTCAGGTTGCCTCATCAACCCTGTGGTGCTACCACACCACATGCACTAATGAAATTTTACGGCGTCACAAACTTATCACTTTTCGATCGATACTCTAAACCGGCACCTCATAGTAGGTCGTGTCTTCCTAAATCTACATATCATGAATCAAGATGATCTTGCTCGGCTCGAGCAAACATTTTTGAAGCATCAACACATGGAATACGATATGAACATGTGAGAGTTCAAGTGGAAGATCAAGGCAATACACAATCACAACACGTGGAGAAATCTAGAACGACCTGACATACCTTGATGTAAGTTCCCCCCCCCCCCCCCCTCGACCCGCCCCGCCCCGGGCCCCCCGCTCACACCAAAATGTGAAACTCACTTACATGGTGAAACCTTTAAGAGAACAAAATCTCTTACCTCAAATCCTAAAGGTTGGTGTCTCCTATTCACACAACTCTTTTGCCTACTCTAAGCACCTCTCAACCAATCACGAATCATGGTGCCCCTTTTCATTGTTCTTACAGGTTTCTTTGGGTCCAATAATGATCTTGTATTCTAGTTCTACCCAACTCACTGGCAATCGACATGGCCGTCAATATGGTGCTTCGAACGGTGCCACCCTAATGCTCGCTTGATAACTATCGTTGAATGCAAACTCTGCCAAAGTCTAAGACACGCGCGTAACGTATCCTCGAGCATCTGAACGACTCGCTTGGGCTACCCATCATATGAGAATGAAAAGCCACGCTGAAATCCAAGTCTGTCCTTAAAGCTTCCTGAAAGCTCCTCCAAAAACTCTTCTCGAACACAACAACCTAAAGGTAGGAAATGAAATGCATTGATTATGTAACCATCAACGATGACCCAAATTGCATCATGCCCTTGCTCCGTCCTCGACGTTCCAATGAGGAAATCCATCGCAACAAGCTCCCATTCCCACTTAGGAATGGGAAACAGCTGAAGCTAACCAACGAGCTTCTAATGTTCAGCTGCTACCTGGAGACAAGTCTTGTACTTAACCACATACTCTTGAGCATCTTTCTTCATAACTCTCCACCAATACTGCCTCTGTAAACCACGATGCATTCTCGTGCCCCTTGAATGAATAGTGAACTAAGACTTACGAGCTTCGTCCATCAAAGCCTTTGTCACTTCTTCGATCGTAAGCACTACCAGATGCTCCCTGAAATGCAACGACCCATTTGCATGAATCCTCCCTTCTTCAAATGGCTCCTCGGTCTGTATTCACATCCACATTCCCTGAAGATGCTAGTCCCACCATTGAGTCTACTTTATCATCTGGTCAAATGCTGGTGTCGATCCATAATGATACGCCAATACCTGTTCGAAGTCTTCATAGTACTGCAGCCCATATTCGCCACGGTGGCATCTCTTTTCCAATCCTCTAATGCTAGATATGCATGGATCCCTAAAGACCTCCTATTGAATGCATCCAAACCACGATGGTCTTACCCGAATGATACTACAGCGAGAAATCATAGTACCCTATATATTCCATCTATCTCTGTTGCCTTAAATTTGAATCCCTCTGAGTGAACAAATACCTCAAGCTCCTATGATCTGAGAAAACCTAAAATGTTGCTCCATCCAAGTAGCATCTCCAGATCCCCAAAGCGTAAATCATTATGGCAAGCTCTAAATTATGCATAGGATAGTCTTGCTCGTGAGGCCTTAACTATTGCAATCCATAAGCCACCACTCGTCCATGCCGCATCAACGCATATCCGAGTCCTCACCCTGCTGCATCAGTGTAGAACTCAAAATTTGTCACTGCTTGACATAGTCAATGCAGAAGTGGTAGTCGACCAATTCCTTAATTCTTAGAAAGCGTATCCATACTCCTCATCCCATCCAGAACTGATATTTTTCTTCCGATCAGCCACGTCAATAGAGCCACTATCTGAGAGTAACCCTTCATGAACTTCATAACCTCCATCTTGGATAAATCTACTGAGATACCCAGCTCAAAGATGATATGCCCTAGAAACTTAGCTTCTTGGCTTGTAGCTATTGCTATCCAGATTGTAAATCTATTCTCAATAAATATTAGGGGCCTCCTAACCAACCAGACAATCTATCGATCCTAGGCAGTGGATACTTATCCTTTACAGTGACTTGATTTTAGCTACCGTTAATCAATGACAACCTATGCATACCATCATGTCTCTCGACGAACAAAACTGATGCATCCACACTATCCTTAATGTATCCTTTATCTACGAGTCCCTAAAGCTACTTCTTTAGTTCCTTCATCTATACAGGCACCAATTGATGTGGTGCTATAGAATTCAAAGTGATCCTTAGGAATAACTCAATGCCAAACTCAATTTCCCGATGTGATGCTAATCTAGAGCACTCGTTGGGGAAGATATCATTGAACTCATCAGCCACAAATGTTGCTGCATTTCTTTGTATGGTATTAGACTCCTATTCTAGATCTAAAGGAAGTGTATATATATATATATAGCCTGCTAGGTTTCCTCGTACACCTAGACACATTTTCATGGGTCACTCACCCATTACTTGACCATTACCACCCTGGTAAATGATCATCGGCCCCTTATCAATCATTAGGGCTATCTCCATAAGGTGACAATCTATAGTTGCGTATTCTTGGATAACCAGTCCATCCTTAAGATCACATCATAAGTACTCATGGGGAATATAGTCAAATTACCTTCTAGAGTCTCATCCCTAGTCATTATTTCACAAGGTTTATATATATATATATAGTTCACACACACACCTGCCCCAAGGGTGAGGTAATTACCAAGGGTTCATCAAATTCCTCTATTTCTAATTCCAAGGCATGCACCAATGAACTCGTAATGAGAGAATGAACAGCACCAATATGTAAGTAACTGAAACCGTACCGTCGACTCACGTTGCTGGTCTGAGCATCCAAACTCCTTGAAGTCATGGTATGAACTCGAACTGGAGCCTTTCTTTCTTTTTTTTCCTCTACTAGCACTGCTATGTATTGCATCCATTGACCGATACTGCTGTAGAGAAAACTGATGAAGATGCTGCTAAAGGAGTTGTTAAGGTGGAGGTAAAAACTGAGATTGAGGCTAACGGCTTGCACTCCCTTTAGTTTGAGATCCTTGTCAAGCATTCCTTACTGGGTAGCTCCTCTCAATGCATCACGGCTGCAAGTAGAAATGGTAAGGGTTGCTTTGTCCGCTACTAGATGAACTGCTGCTCCCACTGTTGATGTTGCCATGCTGATTCTTTACCCGAGCTTAACCATCACTATTTCTCCTATTGCTTCTCTAGGATCTTCCTGATGTTCTCGCCCGATCCTCACAGTAGAGAACGTAATCTCCTCCTACTGATAAAGTTGACGACTCTAACCTACCAGAATTCTAAAATCGCAAGACCACCAGTTGCCGTTGAATGGATGCCTTGAGCCCTTCTTGGAACTTGATACACTTTTCACGTTCAGAAGCCATGGCAAACAGAGTAAATTGGCCAACTTGTCAAACTTTACCTCATGTTCCTAAACCATCTTGTCACCCTATTCCAACAAGTAGAATTTGGTGATCCTTCGGTCTTTGCATACCTGTGGAAATTACGCTCATGGAACAACCCCTCGAATCTTTCCCCACCGATATTCCTATCATTCTCCAAAGATTTTACTTACTCCCACCAAGTCTTAGCACTGCTTGCCAACTTATGGGCTGTGAGTTCCACTTGATACACTACTAGTACACCGAGGGTATCCAATGCTTCACTACTGAGCTTAACTGATATTCAGCCACCTGTGGACTCCCATTTCCATCAAAAGTCTGGATAAACATACACCTAGGCTCTTCAAGGCACTCATGCCGGTGACTCGCGTCAAGATTGCAAGATCTAACCCTCATTGCTATTTGTCGAAAAGCAACAAATGTAGCTCCTATCATACTTCCCTCATTTGTGAGACTCGCGTCAGCCACAGTTGGATGATGCCTAGGTGCCATTCTGTTAATTCTAAAAACAAAATTGGACTGCCAAATGCTTTTCACTATCGTACCTATGTGTGCACAATTCCCAAAGTTCATAATCTAAGGCTCTGATACCATTCTCTCAAGCCTCGAAGTACAGGAGGTGACGTGATGAATTAATTAAGTTAATTAAACCAAAATTTTTAATTAAAGACAATAATTAAATGTTTTGGATTATTTTAAAAAACATGATAGTTTAAGAACTTTTTAAAACAATTATCATTATTTTTGAAATAGTTAATTATAAAATGAAATAGCAAGGATATAAGAACATAAACTGGGTCCCACCGGACCCACATTAGTGTACACATATAGTATCAACAATAAAATATTACAATCACAGTCCAATATGAGGGATAAAAAAATTTAAATAATACATGCCATGATTACAATGAAGAAATAATCAAAACAGAATTCCTACAACTCACGTGTTTATCCTGTCTCCTCCCAATCAATCCTAAGCTGCAATCCACTTAGGTAGAAAACTTTTTAAAACAAATAAAGAAATATTAGCAGAAGGCTCAGTAGGACTAAGATTAGAAAACATTAATTCTAAACTTAAAGTTTCATATTTGAAAATAGATTATAAAAATTCAGAAGGCAGATCCAAACATATTAAGTTCATCTTTACCTTTTAGAACTATTATTCATTTAGAATTATTCTTTATTAAATAGCTCTTTGGCAAAGCCATACTATCACTACTGTAGTGGCACAGTTAGGTTTTGGGACCTGTCCCCAAGGTCGCACTCTCCATGACCCGATCTCTGTGTATGGCATCATGCTCTAGTTTATCATTCCAGATGGTGCTAGTCGACACGTCTGGTTTCTTATCATTGCTATGTTCCATTTTACCAGATGTTCTCATTACATTCATTATTTGATTTATTATGATCATTCATTCTTCAGCAAGTAATGAAAGTTACTAAGAAGTTCATCTCGATCATTTTCTTGAAACTCATTTTAAAAGAAGTCATTTTGTGAGAATCATTTTGAAAGAATCTTTTTGAAAGAAATCGTTCTGTGGCCAAAGCCTTTTGGTCATTCATTGAAAACATTTCGAAAGAATCTTTTTGAGGTCAAAACTATTTAAAAACCTGACTACCAAAGAAAAAGGGTAGAAGTCCTACTTCGATACTCTACATCAACCCAACACTGCAGTCCCGACCCGCTATATGTCAGCTCCACAAAAAGTAGACTAAGCTTTATCAATATATAACTCGGAATATTCTATGCTACTATGCTATTTCATGGTGTCTTAGTATGCTTTTAAAGGTCACAAAATCATATCATGAGGTTAAAATCTTTATCTAGGTTTTAACCGGTGAAAAACGGGTAAAAATAGCAAAATTTCATGATATCTAGTTGGCTTGTAGAACTTCTCTGTCTGGCCTGCCGAACTGTATAGTTCGGCCTGCCGACTATGTAGCACCAGCCTGCTGGACTAGCTCTGGTTCGGCCTGCCGACTATGTAGCACCAGCCTGCTGGACTAGCTCAGGTTTGGCCTGCCAGTGGTATGAATCCGTCATGCCGAACTAATGAGTCTGGCCTATCGATGTTCAAAATCGGCCTATCGAACAGGAAAAATCTAAGGACCCAAGACATCGAGTCTCGACCTCCCCAAATCCAAAATTCTATTTTAAACCTATTTTTTCAGTTCTTAAGTATGGGTAATGTTCATAAATGATTGAAAAACATACTAGAACACTTTTAAACAACTTTAAACAAGATTTACATAAAGATTTTTGAATAAATCTAAAAATGGAGAAAAAGAGGAAAATGTAATTTAATAATTTTCCTGAAATCAAGCCTAGATTCTAGATTATTTAGGCTCTACTAACTTAGATTGAAGGCTTTCTAGGCTCCAGAAACTCAAATTTCAACATTTTAAAGAAACGTAGAGGATTGGGAAAAAGTTTGAAATTTGAAAGTTAAGTAAACTAACTTCAAATCTGAGCTTTAAATGAGGTTTATGGAGGCCAAATCTTGCTTCTTGAACTTCCAATCCAGTTGAGGTTCAAAGCTTTTACTCAAATTTTTGAATAAAAATCAAGAGGGAAAGAAGAAAGGGAGAGAGAGCATGAAAGTGGAAGAAAAGGAGGGCAAGGGAAAGAAAGAGAGAGAGTGAGTAACGAAGAGGAGGGCAGAGAGTGTTAAATAGAAGAAAATGTGGTTCTGTGGAGTAAAAATCACGTTCCAACACATGGCTTTCCAAAAGCGACATTGTTGAGGGTGAGCTCGGCGCCACCGTCGAGGAGTCAAACTCCAGGTGGTCGGTCCACCAGCTCGACAAAGGTTCGTGGAGCTCATAACTGACCCTAATCACTCTCGGTGCATTGTTCGAGGTGCTCCTCATGGCTCCTCCATGCCGCACCTCCTCAGGGTGCCTCCTTAGACTCAATATCAGCTCAAGTCAAACCGTCGTCCTCCTTAAGTAGGTTGCTACTCGCTATCACTGGCCCACAAGTGGCAAATAACTCACTGTCAAATGCGAGCTCATCCACCGACGGAGGGATGCGACACTTGTCACTTGCCATCTGACACACCATGATGTGACACCCAGGTTGTGGGCAAAACCCACATAACACCCGGTCCATGCGGTATCCTATAAATAGGATGCATTTATTGCATTCAAGGAAAGTAAGCTCCTTCCCAACGAACTATTTCCCAACCACTGCCGAGCACCCCCTACCTTGAGCATCGGAGAGCTCTTGTCTTGTTTACCAACTAACCCGCCTCCGAGGTGCCCCTCCTCTTGTTACAAGCCGACTAGTCCAGGCAGAGGCGAACAGGGAAGAGCTGGACACCATGCGCAGCCGCACGTGATGTTAGTACGACGTCAGATCACGATAAGCATCAACAGACATATTGGACATTTAACAAATTATTTTGTTTTGAAATTCAAAATAACAAATAAAAATAACTGAAGGTGAGATAAATTTAAAATGTACCACAAAATGTGTAAATTAAATTTAAATCACATTAAGGCATACTAATCCACCATTTACATGCTAATCTTACTTAATTAAATTTTGGGTGTTACAATGTATTAGTTCAAATTGATAAGTTTTCCTTCCCAATAGACTTTATTGATTTGGATGCACAACCTGTTTCCACTTCAAATTTTCATGTCTTTGTTATTTTAGGTTATTCATTTCTTGCAACTTCAAATTCCTGGAATAATTGTAGAAATGATATTCTGAAATTTTCTTTTGGAAATATGACTTCTGAATTCAATTTATTCAATATGTTGAAACAATCTACTAATTTGGAAAATTGTAAAACTAAACCAATTGAGAAAGATCATTTTTTTGTTGATGAAGGATATGAACTTGCATATTTGATGTTGAAAAAACATGACACTTGTAAATCTAATTTTGGAAAAGATATTTCTATGAATAAAGATTCTGTTTGAAAAGAAAATTGTCCTAATCTAGAAAAATGTGAAGAAGGCACTTGGAAAATTTTTTAAAAGAGTCCATTTACATCTAAACATTATTCATATCATTTTGAATATCTTTCTGGTTTAGATGGTATGGATGGCCCATTTTCAATTATAACCTAGTATTTTCTTTTATTTTTGCTTTTGTTTTTTATTTTATTTTTAATGTGTTATTTTTGTTTTTATTTTGTGTATCATTTTTCTTAAAATTCAAAAAATTATTTTTGGAAAAATTCCTTAAAATGGCTAAGATTATGGAGGATATAGTCAGGTTTGATTAGTTAGTATTTTGTATCAGCAGCCTCTAGAAACACATTAGATAATGGTTATCACTGAATTTTCTAAGTTTTAGACTTTTGTAAATTTTATTTTTAATCAAGAACACAAAAAATTGAAAATTAAAAAAACACAAAAATATTTTAAGTCAGTTGTTAATAAATGTTAATAGTGTTTAGTAATCTGTTAGGTTATTTTTACTTAACCCATTTTTTATTTTAGCTCACCACTGTTTAGAATAGTGTTACACGTATCTGTACAATTTTTCCCTATCTAAACAATAACCTATTCTTTGTCTATATATCCTGTCACTATACATCTAGGCTCAATACTCTTTGCTTTTTCTTTATCTAGATTTCTCATTCTCTCTCTAAACTCTCGAATTCTCTATGTCTTCTCTCAAGCTTCCCAAAAGTTTTCTAGAAATCTTTAAAGTTTTTTGATCTTTCAAATACTTTTCTAGAAATCCTTCAATCTCTTATTTCTTACTCATACAAAATTTTCTCAAAACTCTTTTAAATCCACTCAAAGCTTTCAAATCTCTCAAAAATTTTCTAGTTTTTCAATTCATTCTCAAGAATCTTATTTTTCTCTTTCTTTCGTCAGGGATCCTAAGTACAAGCATCTTAAGAAATATTTTCTTTCTCTTTCTCAAAAGGAAATCAGAAAGAAGTACAAAACTAAATCATTAGTTTTTGTGTACTTTCTCATTTTAAACTTCCAACTAATATAAAAATGCATATAGAAAATCATGTGCATCCTAGTAATGTAAATAATATAGATCTGTCTAGGATAGGTACGAGTCTGTGTGCTAGGAAAAGAAGAACCTAAGCCATAGCTTTAAAGTATCTTAAGTGTTCCCGTCAAACTTGTGAGCATAATTGTAAATGGAAAGGTCTTATGTCTATCAATAGAGAGGATAAAATACTTTTTTTGCAAGGATAGACTTTCAAAAGAAAACTTATATGATCTTCACGATTCTCTTCTAGACCATCTTAGTGGGTATGTTCAAGGAGCAATCTTTAGACTCTGGCCTTAATTTCTTGCTACAAAAGAATGTCTTAGGAATCTGACATTAAAAGACCCAACTATTCAATTTGTGAGGATGTCAAATGGGAAGTAGACTCTAGATCCCTCTAGTTCAAATTAAGATATGTAAAGTTTTTCTTTGTTTTTATGTGTTTTTCTTTTAAAAAAAAAAAATTGTTGAACATTTATTTGAGAAGTGTTCTTGGTTCTAGTAAAAAATTCATTAGAATGGCTAAATGACAGAATTTCTAGAGACACATTCTGCAAAAAATAAGTTTTCTTTAGTTCATTCTCCAAAAAAATTTCATCAACAAAAATTTTTTTGTTTTTGTGTGATTTTTACAATAGTAGTTTAATAGTTGTAATTGTACTATTTAGCTTTTAATAAAAAATTTTGACTTTCTTGCCAAATACATTATTTTATTCAATAAGCTTATTGTGTGTCATGCAAGATAAGTTTGGTCTTCATTTTTAAAATTTAGTCCCATTTTGTCAAAAGTTGTATGTAGTGTCTTGTTTGTCAAAAGTTAAATAGTTTTGTTGGGCGAAAATTTTCAAAAGTTATACAATTGTGTCATATTTGTCATATCTATTTTCACTTGCCTATTTGTCTTCAATCATACTCAATCAGGTATTATATCTCATTCGTCATTAGAGTCTTACTCAGAGTAGTGTTAAAAGTTTTCAAGTCATAAAAAAAAACATAAAATTCTAAAAAAAAAAGAGATTAGTTTCTTAGAAACAATTAAGGAGTCCTCGTCTCAATCATCTTTGAATTTCAAAAACATCTATGTGTTTGATGGTTATAATTCAAGAAAGTATATTGATGATTTAAATGTTGCATTCTATTTAAGGCAAGTCTTAGCTAAGAAAAAAATAAACCTTGTGTACGGAGGGGGTTGTCTTGATTTAATAGGAACTGAAGCCAATGTAAGAGGAGTTCCTAGGTATTATCCGTCGTTTCCTTGTTCAAAATAATATTTGTAGTGAAACCATAGGAATTGAGAAAATAGTGAAAAATATTCCTGAGTGTTTAAAACTTATGATTCGTCACTCATATGCTTTTATTGTTTTACCAAGAGGTCTAGAAAATCTAGAAGAAATGTTTATCATAGCTAGTTGGAATCAGTTAGGTATTCTTAATAAACCACTAGGTGTGCTTAATGTCAATGGTTTCTTTGATGGTCTTTTAATTTTTTTTAGATAATGCCATGGAACAGAACTTTCTTATAGAGTCAGGAAGAAAGATTTTTCTCTCTGCACCTACTGTTGAGAGCTGGATTTTTATCTCTAAACTCTATTTCTTTTACTGGGTGTTTGGAAGAGTGGTGGGAACCACTTTTACTGCAGCATGTGAGAACCTTTTACTGTAGCAAATTTTGTTATTGTTACTGTAGCGTGTGGGAACTTTTTACTGTTCATAACTGAGATTGTGGTGGGAACCACAATTGCCAAACAGCCAATTAGTTTTACCTATAGTATTTTCATTTATGTTTATGTTTATGTTTTTGAATAACTGTTCTTGTATATATATTGTTACTCTTTTTGCTTAATCTTGTTAAACATTAGGGACAATGTTTAATTTAGTTTGGGGGAGAAGGTTCTGTTAAAATCTTTCAAAATTTATCAAAAAATTTTTTATTTTGTGTCTGTATTAGTATGGGACTAATTTTAAAAACCAAGCGAAAAAAACTAAAAAAATTGAAAATTGAAAAAAATTAAAAAAAATTAAAAAAATTGAAAAACTTAAGAAATAAAAAAATGTTGCGCTATTTGTAAAACTTTAATCTTCTTATTTTCCAAGGTCGGAATGGTTGAGTGAAGGATTTGTCTTGAAACAGTCTCAATGTGGTCCAAAATATAATATTGTGTGTTTATATATTTTTATCTTTGAAACTTACGTTTGCAGCATGTATGTTTGAAGGTGGCCGAGGTAAAAAAATACTTAATATTCTTGAAAAGCATCTTCATTTATTAGAAATAGTTAAATAAAAGAGTGACTAGCATTCTTAAAACATATTTCTACATGTCTGTAAAAACTATATGTTTGCACTGCATCTGACTGTTTCGTTAAAAAAAACTAAAAATATTGAAAAATTGAAAAATAAAATAAATAAAAAAATTTCAAAAATCTCATAAAATATTTTGTAATATATATGTAAATATTTTTGTTTTTCAATGATTTGCTTCTTGTCCAATGATGAAATTAAAGGTTATATCATTTTCATGACTTATGGTAAAATTTAAATATTGTTTAGGTTTATATTAGCTTCTTCGGTCTACCTTATATTTAGGTTGTGATTTTTCTTAAAATTTAAGCATTTAATCTCAAACTATGATTTGTTATACTTACTTAGAAACTGTTTATATTAATATAATCTAGTTTATTTTTACAAAATCTTCTAAATAGTTTAAATCTCTTTTGATGCGAAATCCTAGATAACACTAAGTTATAGATATAACTTAGGCCATCTTTAGATCGTTTGAGCCTTTTAAACTAACCTATTTACATTCTATATCTTTAGTCATCCTGTTGAGCTTAATATTCCTATTTTTATTTGTCACCCACATATTTACCTTAGCCTTTTTAATAAAACTCATAATCCTTAGTTTTACCTTTCACTCATAAGGCATTTGATCTTTTAAGTGTAATTGGGTTTATGCCAATGTTATGGGAGGTTAGGATGGGTTAAAAATATCCATTAAGCCTGTTAAGTATGTAATTTCATTTACGCTTTAAGTTTGTTATGTTGTAATTTTTAGTCATTTTGTATTTACGTAAAAAAGGATTAAAAAAAGTACAAAAGTGAAAAAAAAGTAAAAAAAGAAAATATGAAAAAATGAAAAAACGAAAAAGAAAAAAAGTTGAAAAAAAATTGACAATGAAATTTCATTTCAAGTTCAAGATTGTAACTTGGGAATTAGATTGTACATTTTTAAGGGCTTGGGAATTTTGTAAGTGTTTTATGGGTGAACTTACCTCAAATTTATCCATTATTCTACCTTTTACCCAAGCCTTATATTATAAGCTGAATAAAGCCCTAATGATCTTTTATGAAGTCTTATACTATATTAGTAGAGAGAGGGGTGAAAAACAAACTTATAAAATTTCATTAAATAAATTAGTTTATATTAATATAAATTTATTTGGTTAGTATGCGCTTATTAATAATAGAAAATTATACACTCACGGGAAAATCTATCTTAAATATAAGACATAATCTAGAAATGAACCATAAACTTAATTAATATTTGCATTTTTACTTTGAGACATGAATATGAGATAACTCCTGGGGAAAATCAAAGGAATCACTAGCTTTTAAAAACCAAACCTTTGCTCTATTTTTAAGTTTTATCGCTTTAATTGCTTTAAACTAGCAATAAGTTAGTTGGGGGATGTGATGAGACTTAGAAAATGTACATTTCTTCAAGCTAAAATCAATCATTTTGTATTAATATTTCTCGTTAAACTCCTTAATTATAGCAATTAAGTGATAAACAATATTTAATGTGTCTTAGTAGAAAAAGAGTTTAAATATGTATTTTTAATATGTTTTTATGCTTAATAATATTTTTGGTAATTTTTAGAATTATTTTCGTATGTAAAATAATATTTTAGTTTGAAATAAATGAAAATCGTAAAAACAATAAATGGTAATTATATGTGTTATAAGTTTGTAAATATGTTCTATAATATTTTTAGTAATTTGTAAACATATTTTTGAATCTTAAAAATCATGTTTGTGTCAAACCGAAAGAGACTAGAATTTTAGAAGTTTGTAATCATTTTTGTGTGTTTTAATGTAAAATAAGTATTTTTTAAAAAATTATTATAATATTATATTTGTAAAATAATTAATTTTGTTTTATTTTTCTATCTTTAGCTTTAAAATCTGGTGGGAAAATAAAACAAAACAAAACGAGCAAAATTAGGCAACAAATGCCTCCAAAAACACTTAAGATTCGAATTTAACCTAGAAGAGGACACATGGCATGCTCTTGTCTTCTGATCAGTCGCCAAATGTGCCAAGGCCGTTCATTTGCTGTGTAACAACCTGATATTTTAATGCATTGAAAATGCATTAAATTATGGATTATATTAAGAAGCAAAACATGATTTAAGGAAAAATACTGTATAATAATACAAGAAATTATACGATATTAGAATAATGTAGTGTAAGAAAATACACTGATGAAATTATGCAGTATGAAATTGTACTGTAAAAGTAATGCAGTGTAAGAATTGGACTGTTTAAGGTCACACAGTGTAAAATTAGACTGCATAAACCACAAAATTTGTATAAAAGTGAAGAGAGAAAAAAAAGAAAAAGAAAATTCAGGATAAACTCAGATGTTTCTCTCTCTACTTTCTCTCTCTACATTTTCTCTCTCGCTCCTCAAAATCAGTTTAAGATTTTGATGTCTGTTTTCGACACCTCCCACACCGTTAGAAAGCTCTCGACGAGCTACACTTAACGGTGTACCGAGCAGCCCAAAAGGCCGTAGAACGAGGGCCCACGCACTGCCCAAAGTGGCGGTGAGACCCATATTTTCTCGAGCTAATTTCTCCTCCGTTCGACCACCAATTGACGTGATTTTGGTGTCTATGGACTCAGTATGGAAAGAGGAGCAAGATGGTACCCATTTCCCAGCTCAATTCAAGCTGGAAGGGCTTCGCTGAAGTTGCCCTATCTCCGTCATCTGGCCACCATGGGGGACCGCCGTCTCCGACGGTGGTGAGGCACACTGCCGGTGCCAAAACAACCAGAGAGGGACGGTGAGCTGAACCCCTCGATCAATTGCGGCATTGAGCTGCCAGTAGCCGGAGATCGACCAACACCCTCCACCGCCATCGTGGATGGGTTGGGTTCATTGTTTCAGGCCATGTGGTGCCAAATTGATGGCACGAAAATGTTCAGAGGAGTGAGAGGAAGTGATTCAACTCCTCAATTGCAGGCAACAACCACGGATCGATGGAGAATGGCCTCCGCCACCTTGAGCCACCGTGGGAGTCTCGAGATAGTCATTCCAGGCGATGTTGAGCAACCCCACCATAGGGAAAATGCTCAGAGGGTCTCGGGGAATGATTCCCTTAACCCAATTTCACGGCATCTTCGTCGAAAAACCGAGATCGAAGTGGCCCTATCTCACCGTCGACTGCAGCTTTGATTGGAGCAGATGGAGGCCAAATTGGAAGAAATTGACCCCACCAATCGACTCAGGAGGGTTGATTTAGTTGGGGTAGGCTCAAGCCTAGCCATCAACGGGGCCGTTTGACACCGGACCAGCGGTCAACGGCCAGTCAAGGGACGTTTTGAGATTTTACAATCCGGACCTCTGATCGATGATCCGAGACCACCTCCTAACTCATTTCAATGCTCTGAAAGCAATGGTGACCTCCGTTGGAGCTAATTCCACTCTGGTGAAAATCATCTGGTACCAACTGCACGCAGATCGAGGCGATTCATACTGTAGTGTCGGAGTCTAGAATGACATGTTCAAGAATGTATGATCTCCAGGAAGCACTCCTAGCCATTTATGGTCACTCAAGGAGCACTGCAAAGGATGCTTCACATACTATAGATACAGCGAGGTACAACCAGACCCGCTTAGCTTGGAGTCCAAGTAAGTAGCAATCTCGCCTACAGTATGAACTGTATTAAAATGCATTGTTATGGATGTTAAGTTTTGAGGATTTAAAGTTCAGTCAAGGAATGAATGAGGGAAAAAGAGACTAAGGGCAAAATGGTCATTTTATAAAAAAGACCAAAACGGACCTGGAACTCCCAATGTTGGGAAACGTTTCTTGGTGAGAATTTTTTCGTATTATGTATGTAAGGGAATGTTAAAGTTAAGTAATGAGTTTTGTCAAGCTAGAAAATGGACAAAAAACCCATCAAGGGCAAAAACGTTATTTTTACAAAAAAGGCTAAAACGGAGCCGAACACTCCGATTTAGCATAACGTCCTTAGACAAAAAATATTCCATAATACATTAAGTAACGTAACCATCATGTGTGACGAGAGATTTAACAATGGATGTTTAAGTGAAGGAAAAGTAACCCCGGTGGGTTACAAGGCTAAGTGAAGACAAGGGTAAACAGATAGTGTTCAGGACAAGTTAAGGGGAAGGAATGTTTAATACTTACGTTTTATTATCAATCGAGTGGATTGATAAAAAGAAAGATTATTAATAAGTCAGCGATCGTATGATCAAGACATAGAAGCCGACCAATGAAAGGAAAAGGAATGAGACAGGAAAGGAATAGAGAACGCTAGTGCTATAGACAGGTAAGTTCAGGCCTCACCTACAGCATAAAGTAAAAGATTTTCAAATACTTATTTATATGTTTGCAATTGCTTTGCAAGTTAATTTTAAAGTTTATTCGCATTTATTATGCAAATGGTTTTAAAGTTTAAACAAGATTTGCAATGAGTTTGCAATTGTTATGTTTAAAGTCTATTGCATATTGATATACATAACATGTTTAAAAGTACAAGTTATGATTTTCAGAATATTTTAAAGTATGTTTTGCATTTCGTTAATGCATAATGTTTTACAATTTAAGTTATAAGTTTTATGATGCATTTGTTATGCATCAAGTTACATTTGTTTTGCAATAAGTTTCATAGTAAAAATTATAATTTGCAAAAGGTGATTGCGATATATGTTGCATTTGTTATGCCATAAGCCTTAGAATGCAAGTTATGACTTGTAGAATATGTCTGCATTATAAGTTGCATTTTGCCATGCAATAAGTTGCA
>CAMOHE010053304.1:0-11771 GCA_946598075.1 Artocarpus hirsutus | reverse complement strand
GTAAGATTCTTAACTTATTCTTTTACTTTGGACTGTGGTTGTATCATATTATTGTCAGTACTATATGTGTGTGCACAATATGTGGGCCAGTGGGACTCATACGCGTTCCACCCCATAATTAATTATTTTAATGTTATTTCTATTTGTTTAATTATTACGATGAATCGTTTTATTTCTTTAACTTATTCTATTCAAAAGATTTCTCAAATTATCACATTTTTACTTATAAATTTGATTCTAAAACCTTGTTTTTAACTAAATCTTCATTCATTTAACTTAATTAAACCACCACGTCACCTCCCGTACTTTGGGGCGTGACACATAATATCATAAATAGAAGTCTAATAAATACTTAGAATTAAGACTGTCAAATATATGATCATCATCGTAATAAATTTGAAGACTCTACTTGTAACGGATGATTATTAGAGATTCATAATTTATCTGGTCTAGTCCCATATGATCTCATTATATAAAGTACCCCTAATCTAATGTCTCTACATTAATAGTCTAGATAAGATTATTTCATTCTAAAGGAGATTGGACCGTACTTATAATATTTAATTAAGGATTCCAAATTTTAATTAATTATTATGGACTATTTAGATTATTATCCATGAATTTTATCCCTAAGCATATAACACTTATATGCTAAATTTATTGTCACATAATTAATCCTAGAATTTTTTTTTTATGTTTGTAAAAGTATCCATAATGCATTTATGCAACCAAAATACTTATAAATGTCTCTTTTTTTTTATTTATTAACAATATATACTATGCCACAGCTTATAGGGCACCAACCTCAACATCTTCCACTCTCAATATCAGGGTTGAGAAAAACATAATAAAACATTTTTACTCTATTTAAACTTTAGACTACCTATCGTTCTTTTCTTTTCTTTCTTTCTTTTGCTTTTTTTTTTTTTAAGATTACCTATTGATTTATAATGACTGATCCTTCATGCTTGTTAGGCTATTATAATACTAAAAGCCTAATCCCCACTCATTAAGTGTCTTATTTCAAGATTTGTTTGGCTATTGAAATAGTAAAATCCTAATCCCTACTCATTAGATGTCTTAGTTGAAGATAGAATTAATATTGGGTAATTTTCATGAATGCCATTTTTTAATATTTACTTTTTATAAATGCCATACATGTTCATTTGTGTCCTAACTTAACATATAATTTGAATAACAGTGTGATATAAATTTTTTTAAGTGCGACATAAATAAACATATCTTTTAAAAGCATGGCATAACATGTAATTTTCTCATTACTATCTTATGCCCTAATTTTGGCCAAGTCATCAGCCAGATAGAGATTTACAAAGAAAACCAAATCACATGATACCTAACTGTAATTTTCAAAAATAAAAGTTATTTGAAAAAAGGGCTGGGGTTAATTCCACAAATGGTCTTCAAGGTTTACCATCAGTCACATTTTATTCCTTAATGTTTACAAATTCCTATTGTGGTCCTAATCTATTACATATTCCATTTTTGTCCCTTTACAAATTAGGTATTAAATATTTAACAAAAAACTTTTAAAATGTCCAACATTAGTCCTTAACCTATTCTAATAGAAGAACAAAAAATGAAACAAAGTAATCAATTAATGACCAAAATAGGATATTTTAAAAGTTTTTCATTAAATAGTTAATACCTAACTCATGAAAGGACCGAAATTGAAACCAACACAAAAATTAAGGACTAAAGTGAGATTTTTTAATTGTTAAAACTAAAATAGAACTAAGAGCAAAAATTAAAGATCATCTATGGGAATAACCAAAAAAGATATGAGGCTATTCATAAGTTCACTGATCAAGTAATATGATTAAGTTCATTAGCATTGTTTATTTGTTTTCTTGTGAACTTGGGGGGTATTGGAGTTGGCTTAAGAGTTTGGTATGATCAAAATTTAACTTTTCAAAATGGAATTTCCAATTTTCAGCCCTTTTGCAATTTCATGAGAAAAATCATTTACATCCCATGGGTTATAAGCCCCACTATTCACAAAACTATGGACCCTAATCTAGCATGTAGTGCACTATTTAGATTGAGACTTATAGTTTTATGAGTAATGGAGTTATAACCTTATGAGATTAGATAGAATTACTCATTTCACTACTTAACACGACATTCACTGTTCTGCTTTAGGTCCTACAATTATCTATTTTCTGATATCCTTGAGAAATTGTGAATGTGGGTATTGGCTAATTAGATGAAAGTTGTCGCATTTTGTTTCTAGATGGTTGCTGGGAGTTCTATGGTAGTTGCCTTTTAAAAGTCCTAGGTAGGCATAAGAAATTTATGTGAAAAAATTAGGCTTAATTAAAAAAAATTTGTTGAGCGTATTAAACAAATCAAACTCACTAAACTAAACTAAAATAAAAGCATTGATTTAAAATTTTTAAAAATAAATTTAATTGATTGGTTTGTGATTTTACCGTTAACAGACCAGACCAAACTAAACCATTTTTTTGTTTATATGTACTTATTTGTAAGAAAATAATTAATTTTTTCATTATACATGTTTTAAAAAATAAAAAAACTCCAAAATTTAATAACCTTGATTCTACAACTAAATAAATAAATAGACATAAAAGAATTGATAATCATATCAAAATGTTGATTCTAATTATAATTAAGAAAATGAGAATTTTCATAAATGCCATTTTTTAAGATTTATTTTTTATAAATGTGACACAAGTTCATTTGTAGCATAACTTAACATGCATTACAAATGATAATGTGACATAACTTTTCTAAGTGTGACATAAATAAAAACAATTTTAAAAGTATGGCATAACATGTAATTTTCTCAAAATTATATATATATATTAGTTTAAATTGATTGAAAAACCAAAGGATTAGATTTGATCCCTTCAATGGTTTAGTTCGGTTTAAAAATCTCCAAACCACTCTTTAATTGATTTGGTTTATGATTTATCTAGAATAAGTGGTTTGATTTGATTCTATTCCCTAATTACACTCTACACATTCCATTTTCCAAATGGGTCTTTAACATTGGGAATAAGTACGTATCTATGAGAGTAAGGTCAGTCACCCACGTAGTGTCACACCCCTGAGAACGGGTAGTGACATAGTAGATTAATTAAGTTAATTAAACCAAAATTTTTGATTAAAAACACCAATTAAATGTTTCAAGTTACTTTGAAAAATGTGATGGTATAAAAACTCTTGAAAACAATTACTGTTATTTTGAAACAGTTAATCATAAAATAAAATAATGAAGACAAAAGGACATAAGGCGGGCCTTATCGAACCCACATTAATGCACAGACATGGTATATATAATAAAATATTACCATCATAGTCCAATATGAGAGAACAAAAGTTTAAATAATACATGCCTTAACTTACATAAAGAGATAACCTAAATAGGATTCCTACAACTTACATGTTGCGATGTTGTCTCCCAATCGGTTCTAAGTTGCAATCCACCTAGGGGAAAAGGTTTTCAAAACAAAGAAAGAAATGTGAGAGGATGGCTCAGTAGAACTAAGCTTTTGAAAACATTAAATTTTAACATATAAATTTCATTTTTAAAACAAAACTATCAAACAAGGTAAATAAATAAATAAACAAATGACTCACAAAAGCTCAATAAATTTTCTCATGCCATTTAGTCATTTATTCACCCATAATCAGTCTCATTATATGTTTCCAGCAAAGTCATATAAATCACTGCCGAAGTGGCCTAGCTGGGTTTCAGGACCTGCCCCTAAGCTCACTCTCCCCACGACCCAATCTCTATATATGGCATCATGCTCTAGTCTATCATTCTAGATGGTGCTAGTTGACACGTCTAGTGTCTTATCATTATCATGTTCCATTTTATCGAATATTCTTATTATGTTCATTATTTGATTCATTACGATCTTTCATTATTAGACAAGTAATGAAAATGCTAAGAAACTCATTTTTAAATCATTCCTTAAAAATCAAATTGGAAGAAATCATTTGTCAAGAAACCTTTTTGTGGCCAAAGGCCCCCTTTGAAAATATTTAAAACAATTGTCATTTAGTGAAATCATTTTGAAAGAACCTTTAAGGCCAAAAACCATTTTAAAACCTGGCTACTGAAGAAAGGGGCTAGAAGTCCTACCCCGATATCCTACACTGATGCGCAACACCATAGTTTCGACCCCGCCTTATGTAAGCTCCACAGAACCATAAAGAACCTTAAATAGAGATTGAGTTCATTAATATCTAACTTAGACTTATCTTACTTCACTACATGACTCTATGGTGTCTTAGTGTGCCATTTATGTTTTAAACAATAAAAAACATCAATTTTCACAAAAATTCGATCGGCCTGCTGGACTTCCCAGATTGATGTGTCGAACTTCATAGTTTGACCTACCAAACATGTAGGTCCGGCCTACTGAACAGATCCCAGCTTCGGCCTGCCAAACGTATGAGTCTAGCCTGCCAATGCTTAACCATCGGCCTGCCAAATTAGAAAAGTCTGGAAAGTTCTAGACTCGGGTCACGGCCTCCCCGAGGCCAAATCTCATTTTCACCTATTTTTCTTGTTAGTGATGTGCCCTAGGCCAATTATGTCATGACCATATATTGATTTCATTACATTTGCATTTTATTAATAAAGAGGCATTTTCATTATTGTTTTTTATTCTAATTCTATAAATAGTTAATTCTACCTAAGGTCATCAAGTATGCGACTTAATAGTAAAACTCTTAGGTGAAAATTGAATTATATTCTAAATTATCCCTAATTGGTCATTATTATTGGGATAATAATGAATGAAGACTAGTATGAAGTTTGACTGATGATTATGTTTTACTAATCATGTGTATGAGATACTAAGTCAACTCATAGATACATATTTGAGAAATGATGTATTGGATTGACCCGCTATGAGAATACTGCATGGATAATTGTCATAAGTGATTCTCATCACAATAGTATTATTCTAATCCTCTGACCTAAAATCACCATGGTTTCCTACATGACAAGTTCTATATTTTGACACAATCTAATATTATCTTTAACAGGATGATGGAATAGATTGTTGTTGGATGTAGAGTGAATCATGTGAGGAATATGAGTGATTAAGAAGGAATTTGTCCCTCATTTATTATGAGAAAGATATCTATGGGCTCCTCGATAAGTTAGACTGAAGAAAAATATATGGCCATACTGGTATGAATTGATAAGGGTTATCAATATCAATCTACTTAAGATTGAGAAATAATATGATTAAATAGTATAAGGATGACATAAACTATGCCTTATGTTTAATCAATGTATCTAGTGACAAAAGGAATTTAATACTTATTGTGGACTAGGTTCTGTCGGATTATTGACATTCGCATAACTTAGGTAATCATAATATCTTGCTAGAGGCCGCTTATGATTTGTGGGCCAGAAACAGAATTTCAAGCCCACTACCAACGTTATGTGAACCTACAGGGTCGCACACTTAGAACAGACCAAGAACGAATTTTAGGTTAACTGTGTCTAGGTTCGATGAACCTGATAATGTCCAGATTCGATGTACTAGATATGTCTAGGTTCATTGAATCTGATACTATTTAGATTATCTGAATCATATTTGAATTATTGACATTATCTAGATTTTCTAAATTGTATTCGAATTACAGACATTATCTAGATTTTCTGAATCATATTTGAATTACAGTTTACCCTAGTTAAAATCTGACTCTATCTTGAAGTCTATAGATATATATGTATATATATATATATCTGTTTTAGGGTTTTTAGTTGAATTAAGAAGAGAAAAGGCGTTCTCTCATTCTAAAAAGGCAAAAGACATTAAAACCCTAAAATTAGAGAAAGTCATTTAACGCAAAAGAGAGGATGCTAGCACACCAATTCGTTTTTGAGAGAGAGTTTATTTGTGTGGATACCTACAGAGGGCGTTGCTCTAAGTAACAACATTTGAATCCGATCCTAAATACTAAAAGCTCGAGTTAGGGTGTCATCGGAGTGAACCCGCTCTCTACCTTCCAGAATCTTGCTCGTTTTGTCATCTTGGTAAGATTCCATGACTTTTTTACCAATCTAATCGAATTACATGGATCCTGCGAGGGTTTTCTGGGAATTAATTTTTAATTTTTCACTGCATATTTGAATCACAAAACCCAACATTTCTCAATTCCCAGGCATAGAAAACATTCATAGATGATGGAAAAACATAATTAAACACTTCAAAACAACTGTAAACAAGATTTGCATGGAAAATTTCAATAAAATCCAAAAATGGGAAAAATGGAGGAAAATAGAAAAACTTGGTTTAAATCATTTCTCATCAATCCAAGCATAGTTTCTAGATGTTTTGAGGTTCTATAACTTGGGTTCAAAGTTTCCTAAGCTCACAAAACTCGGATTCGAACATTTGTGGAAATTTCAAAACAAAAATTTAAAGTTTTAGAAAAAAACAAATCTAATCTTGAATCTGAGCTTTGATTGGTGTTTATGGACGTTAAATCTTCCTTCCTAGCTCCCAATTCATTGAAAACCAAAGCTTGAATTCAAAATTTGAATTTGAGAGAGAGAAGAGGGAGAGAGCAGCAAGTGAAGGGAGAGAAAGAGAAAGGGAGAGAGCTAGAAATGAGAGAGAGAAAGGGTTTAAATAAAGGAGAATGAGGTTAGTTTGGTAAAATACCATGCCCAATACATGGTTTTCAAGAAAGAGGACATTTTAGATGTTTGAAAAATTATTTAGTTTCAAAAAAAAATTAACAATTTAAAGTAATAAAATATAATTAAGAGTGATATCAATTTAGAAATACCACAAGATATTTGAATTAAATTCAAATCACATCATGGCACACTAATTCACCATTTTTAACATACTACTTGCATCTTATTAATTTCGAGGTGCTATAGCTCTCCACCCCTAAAACAAATTGCATCCTTGAAATTTAGAAATCAACCTTAAAACAAAGTAAATATGGATACTACTCCCGCGTAGTTGACACTAATTCCCTGGTGGCCTCATCAGCCTTATGGTGTTGCCACACCACTTGCACTAATGGAATTTTGCGGTGTAACAAACCTATCACTTTTCGATCGATATTCTAAACTGACACCCCTTAGTAGGTCATGTCTTCTTGAATCTACCAATCATGAATCAAGATGATCTTACTTGGTTTAAGTGGACATTTTCAAAGCATCGACACATAGAATACGACATGAACATGAGAGAGTTCGAGTGGAAGACCAAGGCAATAAGCGATCACTTCACTATCTTTAATAATTTGACACACTTTGATGCAAAATCCCTATTCACACCAAAACGTGAAACTCACCTACACGGCGAAACCTTTAAGAAAAAAGAATTTTTTACCTCATATCCTAGAGGTCGGCATCTCCCATTCGCATAACTCTTCCACCTACTCTGAGTAGTTCTCAACCATTAACAAATCATGGTAACCTTTTCATTACTCTTATGAGTTTCTTAATGATCTTGTCTTCTAGTTTTATCCAACACATGGGTGATCGTCATAGTTGTCCATAAAATGCCTCGATCGATGCCACCTCATTATTCACTTGTTAACTGCCATCGTATGCAAATTTTGCCAAACTCTAAGACACACGCACATAACACATCCTTGAGGATCTAAATGACTCGCTCTGGCTACCCATTAGTTTGAGGATGAAAAGCCATGCTGGAACCCAAGTTTGTGCCTAAAGCTTCCTGAAAGCTCCTCCAAGAACTAGCCTCGAACACATCGACCTAAAGAAAATGAAATGTGCCAATTTTGTCGACCTGCCAACTATGACCTAAATTGCATCATGCCTTTACTCCGTCCTCAACGATCCGGTGAGAAAATCCATCACAACATGCTCTTATTTTTGCCCTAGAATAGGAAACGGTTGAAGTTGATTAGCGGCTTTTACTGTTTAGCTACTACCTGAAGTCAAGCCACGTACTTGACCACGTACTATTGAATATTTTTCTTTATACCACTCCACCAGTACTGCCTCTGCTAAACGCGATGCATTCTCATGCCCCCCTGAATGAATAGCAAACTGAGACTTACAAACTTCGTTCATCAAAGCCTTCATCACTCCCTCAATCGCAAGCACTGCTAAACGCTTCTTGAAATGCAACGACCCATCTGCATGAATCCTCCATTCTTCAAACTACTTCCCGATCTATGTATGCATCCATATTCCTTGAAGATGTTAGTCCCGCCATTGAGTATGCTTTATCATTTGGTCAAATGCTAGAGTTAATCCCATATGATACGCCAATATCTAATCAAAGTCTTCATGGTACTGTAGCCTATATTCGTTCACGGTATCATCTTTCCCAATCCTCTAATTCTAGAGGTGTGCGGATCCCTAAAGAGCTCCTACTGAACACATCTACGACCACGATGGCCCTACTTGGATGATACTATAGTGAGAAATCATAGTCCCTCATATATTCCATCTATCTCTGTTCCCACAAATTTGAATCCCTTTGGGTGAACAAATACCTTAAGTTCCTATGGTCTGGGAAAACTGGAATGTTGCTTCAACAAGTAGCATCTCTAGATCCCCAAGGCATGAATCACTACGGTAAGCTCTAAATTATGTATAGGGTAGTCTTGCTCATAAGGCCTTAACCATCACGATCCATAAGCCACAACTAGTCCACTCCGCACCAACACACATCTGAGTCCCTGTCTTGCTGCATCAGTGTAGACCTCATAAAAGTCGTCACTACTCAAGGTAGTCAATACAGAAGCAGTAGTAAACCGATTCCTCAACTTTTATGAAAAGGCATCTGTATTCCTTACCCCATTCAAGCTTGACACTTTTCTTGATCATCAGCGTCAACCGAGCTGCTATTTTTGAGAAATCCTTCACAAACTTTTTTCACAACTAGGCAAGTCCCAAAAAGCTGCAAAGCTTGGCCACAGTCTTCGATCATTCCCACTATATTATAGCCTCCACCCTGGACAAATCTACTGTGACACCCAACTCAAAGATGATATGCACTAGAAGCTTAGCCTTCTTGGTATGTAGCTGGCGCTATTCGGATCGTAAATCCATCCTCGGGATAATCAGGGACCTCCTAACTAACCAGACAACCCATCAATCTTGGGTAGTGGGTACTTATTCTTCACAATGACCCGATTTTAGCTGTCGATAATGAACGCACAACCTGAGTATACAATCATGTCTCTTAGTGAACAAAACTGGTGCATCCCATCCCATCCTGAATATATTCTTTATCTGTGAGTTCCTAAAACTATTCCCTTAATTCCTTCATTTCTATAGGCGCTAATCGATATGATGCTATAGAAACTGAAGCGATCCTCAAAAATAATTCGATGCCAAACTTGGTTTCTTGATGCGATGCTAATCTAGAGAATTCATCGGGGAAGATATTGTCGAACTTATCAACCACCAATGTGTTGCATTTCTTCCTGCTGTATTAGACTCCTCTTCTAGATATTAAAAAAGTGTATATATATATAGCATGCTAGGTTTCCTCGTACACCTAGACACATTTTCATGAGTCAATGACTCAATACTCGATCATTACCACCCTGGTAAATGATCATCGTTACCCTATCGATCACTAGGGTCACCTCCATAAGGTGACAACCTATAATTACGTATTCATGGACAACTAGTCCATTCCTAAGATCACATCATAAGTACTCATGGGGATTATAATCAAATTATCTTCCAAAATCTCATCCTCAATCATTGTCTTTCTAGGTTTATACATATACGGTTCACACACACAACCGCCTCAAAGGTAAGGTAATTACCAAGGGTTCATCAAATTCCTCTATTTCTAATTCCAAGGCATGAATAAAGGAACTCAAAATGAGAAAATGAATGGCACTGGTATCAAATAAAACCAAAACTAAAAACTAAGAAACCAAAACAGTACCGTCAACTCTCATGTTGTTGGTCTGAGCATTCGAACTCCTTGAAGTCATGGTGTGAACTCAAACTGGAGTCTCTTCTTTTTTCTCTACTAGTGCTACTATGTCCTGGGTTCATCGGCTGATACTGCTGCGGAGAAAATGATGGAGCTGCTGCTAAAGAAGTTGTTGAGGTGGAGGTAAAGACTGAGGTTGAGGCTAAAGGCTTGCACTCCATCCAGTCTGAGATCCTTGTCGAGCATTCCTTACTGGGTGGCTTCTCTTAATGCATCTCGGCTGCTAGTAGAAGTGGCAAGGGTCACTTCGTCCACTACTAGATGAACTGTTGCTCCCACTACTATCATTACCATGCTAATTTCTCACCCGAGCTTGGCGATCGCTATTTCTTCTGTTACTCCGTTAAGGTCCTCCTGATGTTCTTGCCTAATCCTCGCAATAGAGAGCGTGATCTCCTCCTACCAATAAAGCTAACGACTCTAACCTACTAGAATTACAAAGTTACAAGACCACCTGTTGCCGTCCAATGGATGCCTTGAGCCATTCCTAGAACTTGATATACTTTTCACGTTCAAAAGCCACAACAAACAGAGCAAACTAGCCAACTCATCGAACTTTACCTTGTATTCCTAAACCATCTAGTTACCTATTCCAACCAGTAGAATTCGATGATCCTTGGATCCCTAGATCCTTGCAGAAATAACGTTCATGGAAAAACTCCTTGAATCTTTCCCCATTGATATTCCTATCATTTTTCAGACATTTTGCTTACTCCCACCAGGTGTTAGCACTGCTTGCTAACTTATGGACTATAGGTTCCACTTGATACACTACCAATACATTGAGGGTATCCATGCTTCACTACTAAGTTTAACTGATATTTAGGCAACTACGGACTCCCATTTCCATCAAAAGTTAGGATAAACATATGCCTAGGCTCTTTAAGGCACTAATGCCGGTGACTCACCTCAGGACTGCTATATCTAACCCTCACTACCATTTGTTGAAAAGTGACAAACGTAGCTCCTATCATACGTCCCTCATTTGTAAGACTCGCGTCAGCCACAGCTGGATGATGCCTAGGTGCCATTCTCTTAATTCTAAAAACAAAATTGGACCACCAGAGGCTTTTCACTGTTGTACCTATGTGTGCACAATTCCCAAGGTTCATAACCTAGGGCTTTGATACTATTCTGTCATGCCTTTGAGTACAGGTAGTGACGTAGTAGATTAATTAAGTTAATTAAACCAAAATTTTTGATTAAAAACACCAATTAAATGTTTCAAGTTATTTTGAAAAACATGATGGTTTGAAAACTTTTTAAAACAATTTTTGTTATTTTGAGTCAGTTAATCATAAAATAAAATAACAAAGACAAAATGTCACGCCCGGAGTACGGGAGGTGACGTGGTGGTTTAATTAAGTTAATTAAATAAAGATTTAGTTAAAAACAGGGTTTAAAATTCAAATTTATAATTAAAAAAGTGATAATTTTAAAATTTGTTTAAGTGGAATAATTTAAGGAATTAAAATAAACCATTATAATAATGAAACAAATGAAAAATAACATTAAACAATTAAATATAGGGTGGAACGCATATGGGTCCCACTGGCCCACATATTATGCACACACATGTAGTACTGACAATATTATGATACAACCACAGTCCAAAATAAAAGAGAAGTTAAAATCTTATATGCCTTGAATTGTAATTTAACCTACCAAATTCTTCTACTGGTCGTAAGTCCGGTCAGCGGACTCTTCTCCAATCCTATGCTGATATCCACCTAGGGTTAAGATTTTAAAACAAATAAAAATGTGAGCGAAAGGCTCAGTAGGACTATGTTTGAAAATTATCCCACTTTA
>CAMOHE010053303.1:7499-23199 GCA_946598075.1 Artocarpus hirsutus | reverse complement strand
TTAATAAAAAGGTATTTTCATTATTGTTTTTTTATTCTAATTTCATGAATAGTTAATTCTACCTAGGGTCATCAAGTATGTGACTTGATAGTAAAACCCTTAGGTGAAAATTGAATTCTATTCTAAATTATCCCTAGTTGGTTATTATTATTGGTATATTAGAGATACCACGACAGTTTTTTGAAAAACCATCGTGGTAGCTCAAGTTTTTCACGACGGTTTTTTAAAAAACCATCGTGGTATCTCTGCCTCCTCCTACGACGGTCTTCGTTTTCGTGGGCGTGACTTGCCGCGCTTTTTTGACTTTACCACGATGGTTTTTAAGAAACAGTCGTAAAATAAAGGTCGTGTAATCAATAATTTCTTGTAGTGATACTAAATAAACTTGCTCAAGCCAAGTGCCAATTTCATTCAGTTCATCCATTGTACTCCTAAGTGGGAACAAAACAAGGGCGGTTTGGACATAGTAATTAGTTGAGATATTAAGGGGTTGGTATTGCAGATGCAGAAGGTTAATTCTCCACGTCAATGCCCTTCTTATATTCAATGCCCTCTATTTTCATTTCTACGCTAGAAATATAATGTAAGGACGGTCCTTACTATTTTGTGGGTAAGGATGATAGACATCCCTATATATATATATATATATATTTGTATGTATATTTGTTTTGTATATATGAGATGTTACAAATCTAGATAAATGTTATACATGTGAGTCAGTTAGAGAGATCGCGTAAATTAAAAACATGCACTAAAAAAAATCAATTCTAAAATGTTCATGTAAGGCAAAAGAATTGGAATCCATTTCTAATGTGTGCATAACACATGTAATACGCATGTCTAAAAGATTCGGTCTAAAATTTTCTAATCAAAGTAGAAGTGTGGTTTAGAGGAAGAGGGGGAGCTCATGAGAATTATCTAATTAATTAATTAATTAATTAATTGAGGCAATTCTCTTCAAACCATATGCTTTATCCGCCACTCTTCGGACGAAGGAGAATAAAAGAAAAATATAATCCATAAAAAATAAAAATAAAAATAAGTAAAGGGTAAGGGCAAGAAGTCTTTTTCATGGTGGCGTATAAGGCGGGTCCCGTGAACACGGTTCCAAATGGCTTTTTGGGTTCTCATAAATACCCACATTCCCCTCTCCTTCTTTGCCATCATCAATCAGCCACAACCACAGCCAGAGCCTTCTCCTCAAACATCAATTTCATCATTTCTTCGTCTTCATTTCCATATATATATCATCATTACCATCATCTTCTCCGTCAAATTATTTTTATATTCTCTCCGCAACTGGCATTCCCAGTGGTCTGTCCTCGGCTAGGCCTCTGTTGAATGCTGTTGCTTTTTCCAAGGTACGTTATACTAATTATAAGCGTTGATTTTCATTCGTTTTGGTCATGAGTTTAATTTTCCACTCATAATCTTAATTGGGTGTCCGATAGTTCTCCAATTTTCTGACTAGTTTCTCTTCGTTTATTCTGGTAAAACTTGATCTTCGTTTCTTCTTCTTCTGTACTAATTTAAAGAAGAGAAAAAAGAAAAATGTCTGGTTCTTTGAGCAAGAGCCTCCGATCATCCCCATCGTTCACGAAGATGGTCGAGCAAGAGATGATGAGTAGTACTATCAGTACTACTAGTACTACTCGACCTGCCGCCACCACCGCCGCTCCGGAGAAGCAGGGCATAGTCGTTGCCATTCTCGGCTCCGATGACAGCGAGAGAGGCAGAGCAGGCGCCACCGCCTCTCTACGACGGACGCTCTCCGCCAACATGTCATCCAAGAAATGGCTGGCTCAAAACGGCTTCTACTCTCCAATGAAAAAGATTGCTTCATCCGAAGAGCTCTCGCTTCCTGCTCTCAACTCATTCAGCTCCTCCGAGGAGGAAGAAAAAGAGGAGGACACGAATTACCGCGGACAGTTCGATATCTGGACCTCAATCCAAGAACAAAATAAGAAAAACAAGAACGAAATTGAGAAATTAAGTGGAGAGTTCGATATTTGGAGCTCAATATTATCTCCAAAGAAGAAAGATATTGAGTCCTCCAAATCCCTCCCACCTCCTTATATCCACCCTCTTGTAAAGAGATCAGCCAGTTCGCTAAGCGAAAAGAGCCTCCAGATTTGCACTGAATCTCTTGGATCCGAGACCGGCTCCGACGGGTTTTCCTTGGAGTCGAGCAGTGATGTCGAAACAGACCATAAAGAAGACGAGAAAGAAGAGCAACAACAAGAAGACAAACAAGTACTAACTGACAGAGATCAAGAAGAATATCGACCTGTGAAGTTTAAGTACTACACTGCAGGCAGAAAATCTGCCGCTCGGTCGTTCCCTCCGCCGCTCCCATTGCTGTCCCACAACGACGGCTCGCCGATGCTCCGTATGCAAACCCACCGCGACAACGGGCGCCTAGTGATGGAAGCCGTCTCGATGCCATCACAGAAGAACTTTGCCGCTCGGCGCCAAGATGGCCGCCTTGTCCTAACGTTTGTGAGTAGTACGATTGCTGACGATGATTATGTCGTATTCCCCTCCATCGAAGAGGTCAAGAAGGAAGAAACAGAAGAGTTTGAGGAACACTTCGTGGACTTTGAGAATGAGAGTGAAAGCCAAATTGATCAAGAGGAGGAGGAGGAGGAGGAGGAAGAGTCTGAAAATAGAGTGAAGAGAATTGAAATTGAAACAGAGGAAGATGCAGTAGTGCCAAAAGTACTGTCGACAAGGTTGATAAATTTCCACAGGTTAGCCCTAATGGTGAATAAACCCATTGGGTTACCAAACAGGAATATTTCTACAACAGGGTGGTTGAATAACAAGCTCAATGAAGGGGAGGAAGAGGAAGAGGAGGAGGACGCAGCCCCCGTTATAGCACAGTCGCTCCCGCCTCGGCTGCGGCCCGTTGGTCGGCTTCCTCAGGTCGTTGCAAACGTTTCTGCCACCGCCACTGCTGCTGTCACCACTGCTGCTACGTCTTTCAATGCTTACGTGTACTTTTGGCGAAGGGCCAAACCGACGGTAACGGTGGCCGGCATCAAGAATATTACTAATGGCTCAATAAACGACAACAAACTCATTGTTTCCAAGAGCCAAATGACGAATGACAATTGCCTTGGTAATCATCAGCAGCAACAATTGGTCGTTTTGAGAGGCAACAAAGGGGACTGCTTGGTGCCATTGTCACAGGGCTGCAAGGAACCAAGAAGGACTCTGTTTTGGGAGCCTTATTGCATTGCCACTTCCTGATTTTGACCATCGTCATAGCTACAACATATATAATATAATTACATATGAATCATATAACATAAGATCATCAGTACTATACAATGTCAAGCCCCTCTCTGTCTCTTGTGCTCTTGGTTTAAGTTCCCATTGGTTTTTTTCTTTAAGGTTTTGTTTAGTCAAATAAAAGAAAAAACTGTGGAAAAATAGTAGAGAGGGTTGATTTTGATGATCAAAGAGAAAAGGCTGATCATTATAACTTAACAAAAACGATCGAGAGTCACGTAGAGTAATTTTATTAATTAATACAATGTCTTATTTATTCGTATTTTAAACAAATATCATAGTGTTATCTTTGACCAAGTGGGACGATCTTGTCTGTCACTGCAATACATATGCCACATATATATACATATATATAAATATAAAAGTTTAACTTTTGATTGCTTTTTGTAATTTGGTACGTATAGCCAATGAGATTTCAGCAATATGGGTTACGTCTTCAGTGACAGATCCTTTTATTTTGGGGACAACATAATCCACTCTTCATATGTGATGTTCCTCCTTTACATGGATTAGGGGTACCATTTATAAAATGGAGATTTGATATTTCTTGCTCGAACAATACCAGATGTCCACGTGACACAAGCTATTTGATCTGCATCATTCCTTTGCTTAAAGTTGTAACAAAATTATAAACAACTGGTAGGCCCCATGCTTATCGTGAAATATTAAATTCTCTATGTCAACATCCTGTGTCAATTTTCAATGCTAACAAGCTTCCAAATTCAAATCTTAAACTGAGAAATTATAATAAAGATAATACTGATAAATTTACAGTCTCTACACATGACCTTGTATATCTCACTTTCAAATGCACGTACAGTTTTAACAAGCGCACCGACAATGGCTATATGAATTATTGTAAGCTCCAACTAAAATCTACAAGTGTTTAATCTCGAGTTTGTTAAGTATAACGCTCCGAAATTTATTAAATGTTATTAAAATGTTAAATGGTAGATTAGTGTGCTATAATAAATATTTTAAACTTAATTTGATCATTTTGTAAAGTTTTTAAATTTATGTTATTTTTTATTATTTTAATGATTTTTAATTATTCTTAATTATTTTCAATTACTATTTTAAATATTAAAAATAAAACAATTTGTCAAATGACCAACATGTCCCACTTTGGAAAACCACGTGCGGGACGTGATATTGTTAAAAACTGCTTTTCTTTTCTTTTATAAAATCTCTCTCTCCCTCTTTCTTTCTCTCATTCGCTCTCCCTCACTCTCTCTATTTCTCTCTCTCAGTTTCTCACTCTCTCTCATTCCCTCTCAAAAATTTTTGAAATAAAAATCGATTCCAAGCTTCAGGTTGGTGGATTGAAGGCTCGGGAACGAGATTTGGCAACAACAACTACGATTTAAAGCTTTGATTCGAGGTTAGTTTTGAAATTTTTAAACTTTTCTAAATTTTTCAAATTTCTTGGTATTTTGAAATTTAAGCTTTTTTAAGCTTAGAAAACCATCAATCTAGGTTAAAGGAACTTAGAATAACTAGAATTTAAGCCTTGTTTGATAAAAAACGGATTTAAATTAAGATTTTTTATTTTTCTCTAATTTCCTCATTTTTGGATTTTTCCAAAAATTTTGTTTAAATCTTGTTTTAATGTATTAAAAATTAATCTCTTATGTTTTTCTATCAACTATGATCATTATTCAAGCCTGAGATTTGAGAAAATAGGTTGAAATTGAAGATTTGGGGTCAAGAGGCCAAAACTCGTGCCTGAAAAATTCTAAAATTTTTCTAGATCGGTAGGCTAGATTCATACGACCTGCAGGTCAAACCTGAAAAAGTTCGGCCGACTGGACTTAGACTTCCGGCAAGCCAAACTACACAGTTCGGCCGGTGGAACCAGGGTGATCAGCAGGCCGAGCAGGCATGGTGGGATTTTGTTATTATTCATCTATTATTACTGTTTTAAACCCCGATTAAGATTTTAAAGTTACAGTATGATTTTACAAACTTAAATGGCACACTAGGACAATTGAAAAAATAATACGCATTAGAATTTTTAAAATTTTAAATCAGAGTATTTTCTAAAGCATAAGTTTGACATGCTATATGTATAAATTAACCTGATCTTACTGACCTTGTATTAACCAAAAAACTCCCGAAATTTGTTTAGAAAAGGAACGTTCCAAAGGAGCCTCAACCAATTGGTCTTCTTTGCTTTTCTCTATCCATGATTGGAGTGAGTGTTGGCTCACACGTACAACTCTTCCTCAAGGTGACTCTCCTTCCAACCAATTGAGAGAACCCAAAGCTAGTGTTCATGATTTGTGAACAAGAGTTCTCAAGGAGTTTCAGATTCTCACCAGTAGAGTATCACTCTTAATCTCTCAATTGATCTAAATAACTCATGAGACTCACTCCCTATTTATAGAGGTTGGGTCTAGGGTCATCCTTATCAGATAAGGTCTCAAAAATTTGAATCAGAATCAAATTCGGATCAATATCGGATGAAATCTGCGTAAAAACGCGTGATTTTTATTTTGCGCATAGGCAGGCCAAACTTTCTCATAGGTAGGCCAAACTTGCCCCATCGGTAGGCCAAACTTTAAGATCGGCATGCCGAACTGCCAAAAAAAATCTCAGCGAATCTTTTATTTTCCACCCAAGATTCTATAGGATAAAGTCCTAGTTTCAATTCAAATAACCCAATAGAGAAGTTATCTAATTAAAATAACTTTATCTAGATAATCTCTAGGAAAATAAATAGATTCCTAATAAGTCTACAAGTTTATCTTGATATAATTTATCTAAAATTAAATCAACTGATAAACTGACAAGAATTATCCGATCCCAATAATTCAACAAGTTTAATCTTGAATTAATTTTGTCACAAAATTAATTCAACTGATAAACAGACATGAATTAGTTGATTCTTTCCAATTTCAACCAATCTAATAAATCTCACATAAGTCACCAATAATTAGAAAAGCACGCCGTATCGTTACAATATTTTGTGAGCTAGCAAAGGAGACCAAATGAACTATATAGTTCAAGCTCCCGATAATTATGAAACCCAATATCCTAGATATACATTTTATAATTATCAACTCCAATGCTACTCTACTAAAAGCTTGGAGTTGCACTCTCAAACTCTATAGAATTACGAAGCTCGTATAGCTAAGTCTCTATGATATATCATAGTGTACCGTATCCCCATAAGATTATCCATAATCGGCTTAAGGACAAGTTCTGCCTTACCTTTCCAATTATTTTTATCTTACGTTCTATTATTTCACCATCGAAAAACTTACCATCTAAAGATGGTATACCATTCGGTTACACCTATGTATCCAAATGGTTGAGCGCTCTAGTTTTTCAATTACAGGATAACACATATAAGAGGATATCACTACACGTAAAGAGAAGCTATGGATTCCATGTCTATGAATAATAGGTCTATGCTATCAAGAGTCATGCCTATGCACGCCACTATTAAAATATGGGTGTCACCCTTTGGCATATCAAAAGACACAATTCAAGACAACAAGCCCACTATTCATCTCAGGATTAAGATACAATGCCAATGATTGTCTAAAGTAAATCGATTTGCCAAGACAATTATTAATCCAAATCAATTCACTTTATGTCCCGATCCAACACATCATCACCTATGACAACGTGCCAATGTTTCTATTCATGGAGTCCACCTCAGATGGTCAAGACAAACCATCTCCCATTAGGGATATAGACAACATAATAATCTTTACAAGAATAAAGTGCCCAACTTTATTCCCTCGATTGCGGATCTTATGATTTAGACTGTCACTTAAGAATCATATCTTCCGCATAATCTGTCCATCATATGCCCAATTCTTAAAGGTTTAGACCGATAGTCTTAGACTATTGTTTGCTTATCATACATTCAACAAATATGAACGTAAAAAGGACAAGATTTGGTATAAATAAATTCTTTATTCATAAAAATGTCTCCAAACACTTATTACATTTTTTCTCCTTAGGGCATACATGTCTAACAAAGACACCATGAGACAACTTAATGACATAGAATATCTTAAATCAGATACTGATAGACTTAGTTATTGTATAATTAAGGTAGTTCGTGGATTTGCGGAGCTAACATATAGTGAATTAGGATTACAGTGTAGGACACTAGTACGAATATTGAGGTAGGACTTCTACTCCTTCATTGGTAGCTAGTTTTAAATATTTTGGCCTCAAAGGAATTTTTGACAAAAATGTTTTTAATAATCGGTTGAAAATAGATTTTTATTAACTGATTTCATAAATGGTAGAGTTGACGTGATTTTTCATAATAAACCTCATAATGAATGTAAATGATTATATTTGGTAAAAAGAGATTTTAATAATCATAGAAAGATATATAGATATATATATTTATATTTAAGGGCATGATGCCATATAAGAGATCGGGTCGTGTAGAGTGCGACCTTGGGGGCAGGTCCCAAAACCTAATTGGGCCACTACGGTGTTGAAATATATATGGTTTGCTTAGGAAAAAGAAATACTCTTTCTGGTCGACCAATAAACAATTTTGGTAAAATAAATTTTATTGAGATTTTATTTTACTCATTTATAAAATTTTGCTTTTCTAATGATCTCTTGTAAAATTTTTCTCTTAAAATTAATGTTTTTAAATTATTGTCCTATTGAGCTTTTCGCTCACATTTTATTTGTTTTAAAACCTTGTCCCTTTAGGTGGGCACCAGCTTAGGATCAAAGAAGATTCTGTTGACCAGACTTGCGAGCAATAGAAGGTTTAAGTAGGTTATTTAAGTTATAAAAATCAAGGCATGTATAACTTTAACTTTCTCTTTCTTTACTTTGGACAGTGGTTGTAATTTAATATTGTTGATACCATGTGTATGCACAAAATATGGGTCTATGGAACCCATTCTCGTTTCTCTTTATTTCTTTATTATCTTCTCATTGTCCACTTTGTTATTTTTGTTTGTTTAATTACTATAATAGTCTGCTTTAAAAAGGTTTTTAAATTATCATATTTTTATTACTAATTTCTTAATTCTTAAACTCATGTTTTAATTAAATTTCTACTTAATTAACTTAATTAAGCTACCACGTTACTTCCCGTACTTCGAGACATGATAGAATGGTATCAGAGCTTAAGGTTATGAACCTTGAGAATTGTGCACACATAGGTACGATAATGAAATACCATTGATAGTCCAAACTTTTGTTTTCAGAAGTAAGAGAATGTCACCTAGACATTATTCGATAGCTGACGTCGAGTTTGGAAATGATGAAGGCATGATGAGGGCTATGTTTGCTGCATTTTGGCAGATGGCAACAAGGGCAAGGCTAGAGGATTTCGAGGCTAGTCGTCGGCATGCGTACTTTAAGGAGTTCTGACGTGCGTCTGTTCTAACTTTTGACACAAAAATAGTGACCCGCAAGTAGCAGAATATTGGTTAGATTCGATCGTGAAGCACCTAGATACTCTTGGCGTGCTAGTCGAATATCACATGGAATTTTTAGTATACAAGCTTGAAGGTGGTGCCAATACTTAGTGGAAGCAAGCAAAGTGCCTGGAAAAGAATGGTAACATCGATTAGGATAGGTTTAAGGAGCTGTTCTATGATCGCTGCTTTTTGTAGCGATATAGAGACCAGAAGGCGGCTGAATTCTACAGATTGCAACAAGGTGATATGTTAGTTTGGGAATATGAGATGAAGTTCAATGAATTGGCTAGGTTGGCTCCCTCTGTAGTGGCATCGAAATGAGAGAAGTGCATTAAGTTTCAGGAAGGACTCAAAGCCCCCATCCGATGGCAAGTGGTTGCCCTGCGACTAAGGAACTTTGGAGAACTTGTGTCATCAACAATATCAGTGGAAAATGACTACTAGCAGTACTATAAGAATCGAGCCAAGACATTAGGAGGACCATAGATGAGCGACAGGAGGAGTACCAGCAGTCGACCAACTCTAGGAAAGAACAAACAGGGTAGCGTGAATAGTGGTAGCAGCAGTTCATCTAGCAGCAGGCGCAACAACCCCTACAACTTTCATTGCCATTATTGTCAACAGTCGGGACATATCAAGAGGAATTGCCCGATCAGGAGTGTTCGCCTAGGACTTTAGGCTAGAGAAGGAGCTAGTCGCAGCCTCAGCCTCAGACACTACCCCTGTCTCAACAATACTCTCAGCTCTAGTTCCATTAGTTCTCTCCTCAGCAATTGCAATACCCAGCAGAAGGATATCAGCCACAGAGTTTCCAGTGTAATGCCCCTCAGTATTGAGGGTCGAGTACAGCCAGTGTGCGGTCACCTTCATCGCAGTAGTATCGGCCAACTAACCCAGGATCTAGTAATGCTGGTAGAGGTAAAGGGAAAGTTCCAGTGTAGGTTCACACAATGATATCAGGGAGTTCGGATGCCTAGACTAGTAATGTGGTTGTCGACGGTACGATTCTGGTTTCTTAGTCTTTAGCACACGTATTATTCGATACCGGTGCTACTTATTCCCTTATTTTGAGCTCTTTTGTACATGTCTTAGGATTAGAATTAGACGAGTTTGACGAACCCTTAGCGATAGGTTCACCCCTTGGGATGGGTGTGTGTGAATTGTATTTGTAAAGCTTGTGAAATAAAGATTGGGGATGAGATATTGAAGAGTGATTTGATTGTAATCCCCATGAGTACATATGAAGTAATCCTAGGGATGGACTGGTTGTCCAGATACAGTGCAGTCATAGACTGTCAGCTTAGAAAAGTAACTTTAGTGTCCGATAGGGGGACGACGATCACTTACTAGGGTGGTGGTGATCGGCTAATGAGTGAGCGTCTCGTAAAGGCGTCTCTCAAAGGGCAGAAGAACGTAGCTTTTTATGCCTTCCTTATGAACCTAGAAGGAGAGTCTAGTGCCTTGAGAAGAAACACAGTGATCCTAGTGGTAGATGAATTCAAAGAAGTCTTCCCTAACGAGTTACCAGGATTACCAAAGCATTGGGAGATCGAATTTGGCATTGAGTTACTTCTAGGAATCAACATCGATTTTTGTAGCACCTTACCAGATGGCGTTGATAGAAATGAAGGAACTAAGAAAGCAGCTTTAGGAGCTTGCTGATAAGGGATACATCCAGAATAGCACATCATCATGGGAAGCACCAGTTTTGTTCGTAAAGAAATATGATGGAACCCTCAGGTTATGTATAGATTATCGACAGTTGAATCAAGTTATGGTGAAGAACAAGTATCCTCTGCGTAGGATCGATGAGTTGTTTGATCAGTTAGGAGGTTCACGGTATTTCTCAAAGATAGATTTGAGGTCTGGATATCATCAACTCAAGATTAAGGAAGTGGACATTCTCAAAACAGGTTTCAGGACCCGATATGGACACTTTGAATTTCTGGTGATCCCATTTGGATTGATGAATGCTCCGGTAGCCTTCATAGATTTGATGAATAGGATATTTAGGCCCTATTTGGATCAGTTTGTGATTATATTCATCGACAACATCTTGTTCTACTCTAAGACTTAGGAAGAGTATGACCAACATCTCAGAATTGTGCTTCAGATTCTGCGGGAGCACCGGCTGTATGCTAAGAAGGAAAAGTGTAAGTTTTGGTTGATAGAAGTTAAGTTTCTAGGTCATGTCATTTCCGAGGATGGCATCTTAGTAGACCCATCTAAGGTAGAAGGCATAGTGGAATAGGAACGACTGAGGAATGTGGCAGAAATTTGTAGTTTCTTAGGACTTACAGGGTATTACAGGGAATTTGTGAAGGATTTCTTAAAGATAGCAGCACCGTTGACAAGATTGATTAGGAAGAATGTCAGGTTCGAGTGGGATGAAGAATGTGAGCTAACTTTTCAAGAGTTGAAAACTCGGTTGACCTTAGCTCTAGTATTGATTATCCCCAACAGTGATAAGCCATATGAAGTTTATACAGATGCCTCAGGACGCGGGCTTGGGTGTGTGTTGATGCAACATGGACGCGTGGTGGCATATGGATCAAGAAAACTACGACCTCACAAGCAGAACTACCCTACTCATGATCTGGAGCTCGCGGCAGTAATTCATGCGCTAAAGATCTAGAGATGTTATTTGTACGGGGTGATGTTTCAGGTTTTCTCCGACCACAAGAGTTTAAAGTATTTGTTTACTCAGAGGAATTTGAATTTGAGGTAGCAAAGGTGGATGAAATACAAGGAGGATTATGATTTTGCACTACAGTACCATCCTAGAAAAGCTAATGTAGTCGTAGATGCCCTCAGTCGAAAGTCTTCAGGGATACTTGCACGTCTGGCTCTCAAAGATTGGAAAAGAGATGCAATAGTGAGTGAGTACGGGCTACAGTATTATGAAGACTATGATCGTGTTTTGGTGTACCACATGGAGACAATCCCAACTCTTGTTCAGACGGTGAAGCAAAATCAATGGCAAGACCAGCACCTTCAGGGAATCTGGATGCGAATTCAGAACGGAGAGCAATTTGAAGAATGAAGTGTACTGCTTGTAACGTCCGTCGTTTTCTTCTATAGACACTTATGTTAATTTAACGTTAGAATGTGATGTTTTAGTGCTATTATTATTTATGTTAAGTAAATTAACTTTCTATTAAGAAATGTCATAGGTGACGGCATATGGGATCGATGTGCTTGAGATATTCATGTCAAAAATGATGATAAGTTTAAAGTAATTTTTTTCTAAAAGAGTTTTCAACTTGCCCTAAATTTATAATTTTTTTATGCTCTAGGGTTATGTATGCCTACAGTTATATTCTTGATGAGGACATGAATGTTGTTGCATATTTCCTTATTTTTATAACATTTATGATGCTATGATAATTACATATGTAGTATTTTTATTATAATGGCATTAAGTAATTGGATAATATAAAATGTCTAAGAGAATAATGTGAAAATTAATATTTTTAGGTTATGGAAGTAATTAGTTTTGTTATATATAAGTAATTATATATTATAATTATTTTATATTATAGTATAATATTATATTATATTATAAGTTTGTTTATATATTAATATAACTTATGTATAAAAGAAAAGAAGAAGAAACGGCAGATTGCCGTGAGAGAAAAAAAGAAAAAAAAAAGAAAAAGAAAAAAAAAAAGGAAATTGAATTAGATTAGGATTAGGGTTTTCTACACTTACCTAATCCCTTCTCTCTAATAAACCTATAAATATATTTTTAAGCCACCAAAGCCTTCATTCTCTAAATTTCTAGCCAAAGAAAATTCTCTCTCTCCTTTATTTTTCTACAAACAATTGAAGGAAATATTGGGTTTTCATTTAGATAATTCAAGAGAATTAAGAAGAATCGTTTTGGAGGTAAGAAACTCATTCTAAACTATTGCTGAAATTTTGTTTTCTTTGTGATCCGACCCTTATAACTTTGCCTACAAATTTCCGTTTGCTCTGAAATTTTAGTATGATGTTTATGTATGTGTTATGTGATATTCCTCAAAGTTTCACTTTATTTGGAATTTTCTATGCTGAGATATTAAATTTTCTTTCTCTGCCACTCATGACCAAACTATTGCTGATTGGTATTTTACACAAAAGTATAGTCCATGTTTAAGGGGAAAACGACCTTTGATTTGAACGAAATTTTACAGAGATATTCATGCATATGTTAAGTTATGATCTGGAAAATTTGTGGTTATTTGATGAATATTTTATGAGTTCTTGAATTTTCTTTAAGATAGGTTTTATGGCTGTCTATTCAGTAAATTTGGTACTTCTTGTTTATGTGACCTATTTGTATGGCTAAACAAATTTATTTGCTAATGAGACTTTTTGTAGTACTGTATATATATGTTATTAGGTTGTCTTAAAAATTTTAGGATTAAAGTAATTTTTTTTTTTTAATTATTGAATTTTTGATGCCTTAAGTCTACTTTTCATACTAACACCTGATAGCCATCGTATTTTAGTAAATTTTGATTCTGTATTTGTGCTGTTTATCTTTTTCTTATATTTTTCTCAAATACTATACATCTTAATCTTTTGTTTGGGTTTTGAATCGCTTGAATCGGAGTTCTCATTAAATAGTTATGATTTTTCAAAATTGACTTTAAAAGCTGTACAGTTTTAAACAGACCCGAAATTTAGATTGAATTTCGAGGACTTTTTCTTCATGAAAATTATTATCAAAATATGCGCGTAATATTTGAAATTCTTTTTTTTTTTGAGTCTAGTTTCTAATGCCACTAGTTTTGATTGATTTGGAGTTAAAATGAAATTATTATGAATTTTTAAGTGAATAAAGGTCATTCTGCCTACTTTCTAGAATTATGCCCTAGGTTTATAAATTGTAATTTTGTGCTTCTTGATATTATTACGTGATAAGGTGATGTTTTATGATAGTATGAGATGTTATTTATTGCTAATAGTATTGCAAATGACTTATGGTCAATATGAATGTTTGACATGAACCCTCCAAAAGACGAGCACACCGAGAACCGCAGCGACGTCATCCAAGTTAAGGTTTAGTAAGCAAACAAGATAAGTAAGTACATTCTCACCTGCAACATGATAAAAGTTTACGAAAAAGTTTTAAGAATATGTTTTAAGATAAATTTTAAAGTTTGTTTTTATATGTTGTTTTTTCACGAAAACTCTTGTTGCAACAAGAAAGTTTAGCAAATGTTTCAATGATGAGGTATGGTAAAAGTATATATATATATATGTATCACCTAATTAAGTGTTGCACACCCTATGTTTATGTTTATGTTTATAATGTCCCGAAGGTTGGACTTGTCATGTTTAGTTTGGGATTAGCTACCCCTCTCCTCTCATAACGGCGCACCTATGATGATGATTTTATGGTGCAACACTTGGGCCCTAAAGATAAAATGAATGAAGTTTTTAATATGGATAATGATGATGAAAGATATGTTCTATATAAAGCTGTGCCAAGTGCACTATTATGCTAATGATGATTATGTTTACTATGTTTCATAAAGATTTTCATAAAATGTTTATGTTGTGAGATAGGAAAGTGTACTTACTAAGCTTTTGCTTACTTAGTTTGTAATCATGTTGCAGATAAAGGTAAAATGACCATCGAATAGGTGGAGGACGAGGACGGGCATGTGGGCTATGTACGATGGATCGAAAACGAAAAAACGCCAAGAAAGAATATATATTTTTTTTTTGAACTATGTTTTTATTTCTTTGAATGCTATAATTTTCGCACTATTAAGTAAAAAAAAAGACTTGTTTTACATTTATTTTGATTTTTCAAAAGTTCAGTCTACCAAACTGTTTAAAACAGATTATAAAGTTTGTTTTGAAATTTTGTTTGAATTATGGTTTTGTTAATTTGGCATTGATAAACCATGAAAAAATAAATAAATTTGAAATATTTGGAATATTTTAAAAAAAAAAATTTGCATGCATGGATCTTGGGACATGTTTATCAAATTGTGTCTAAATTTAAGTAGTCTATTTTATCAATAATGATAACAAGGATGAAAGTAACGATTATTGTGACGTCCGTAAGGGGGCGTTACAGGTTATGGTATCAGAGCGGGTTTTCGTTTCCAATACGCATCGCCACACGTCAGTTCAAATCCTCCAAGTAAGTATGTTTTAGCTAATTTAATGTTAATGTAATTTTAAGATTTAGACATATGGTGATGAATGCCCTAGTGCATAATTGAGCAGTGAAATCCTGTCTCATAAATTGAAAGATTGTTTCTAAGCTCCTAATTCTTTTAGAAAATCAAAGATGAACGGCCGTAGAAGAATTCAGACTCGTGCTCAAACTAATGAAAGACTGATGACGACAATTGCCGAACTGCAAAGGCAACTCGAAGAGCAAAGAAGAGTGATTGAGGGACTAAGAGCTAATGGTCAAGGTGGTGAAAGGCCAAGTAATGACATGCCACCTTCTCCTCCTCCTCAGCCTTAAAGAGAAGAAGTTCTAGCTCCTGTTCCAGAACTAAGACCCGCCTATCAAGAACAATTATTAGTCTGGTGGAAAAGGGTTAAGCCGATAGATTTTGAAGGTTCTAAGGATCCTCTGGTCGCTCAAGGATGGTTGAAGACAATTGAAGCCACTTTGAAGCTTATGGGTTTTACTGATAATGAGAAAGTTCTTTGTGCTTCGTACTGCCTCACCATGGAGGCCAGAATCTGGTGGGATGGAATCGAACAAAGCAGGAACGTAGACGAGATGACATGGGCAGATTTCATTCATGAATTCAACACGAAGTTCTTCCACATGAACATTACTCGGAAGCATTACGATGAGTTCGAGAACCTACGCCAAGGAGACATGTCAGTTACCGATGTGGTGGCTAAATTTGACCAGTTGGCACGACTTTGCCCAGGGATGGTTAGTGATGAAAGTGAAAGAGTTAGAAGATTGATCAGAGTCCTCAGGCCAGAGATTGCAGCAATTGTTGATGGGGCTAGTCCTCCCCGAA